>JAVKPL010012527.1:0-61109 GCA_032173675.1 Gastrolobium villosum | reverse complement strand
TTTGCTATCATGGTACTTCTTAGCCTTTTCTTTATAAATTCTGGAGCTTTCAAAAGCTGAGTTCCTAAACTCATCAAGCTCTAACAGTTGAAACTTTCGTTTCTCAAGAGCTGTTGTGGCATCAAAGTTTAAGAATTTAATAGCCCAAAAGGCTCTATGTTCAAGCTCCACAGGTAAGTGACAGCTTTCCCGTACACAAGCTGATAGGGAGACATTCTTATCGGAGTCTTGTATGCAGTTCGGTATGCCCCACAGTGCATCATCCAGTCTGCTTTCGACCAATCCTTCGAGAAATACTAACAGTCTTTTCAAGGATTCGCTTCAGTTCCCTGTTGGAAACTTCCACTTGGCCACTAGTCTGCGGATGATAAGGCGTAGCAACCTTATGCCTGACATCATACTTGGCTAACAGATTCTCAAACTGCTTATTACAAAAATGAGAGCCTCCATCACTTATGATTGCTCTCGGCACTCCAAACCTGGTAAAGATATTCTTCCTAGGAAATTCACAACCACCTTGGCATCATTAGTAGGAAGAGCTGTTGCCTCAACCCACTTAGAAACGTAGTCAACAGCTACCAAAATATATTGGTTGGAATAGGAAGATGGGAATGGTCCCATGAAGTCAATCCCCCATAAATCAAATAATTCTACCTCCATAATAGTGTTTAGAGGCATTTCATCTTTTCGCGAAATGTTCCCTGTCTTCTGGCATATTTTCACACTTTTCAACATACTCTTGGCATCTTTGAAAAGTGTAGGCCAATAATACCCACTTTGCAACACCTTTTGGGCAGTTCTGTTTCCACCAAAATGGCCACCATAATCAGAATTGTGACAATGCCATAAAATTCCCTTGATTTCCAATTCTGATACACATCTTCTCAAGATTACATCAGCACATTGGAAATACAGGAATGGATAATCCCATACATACCTCCTAGCATCATATAAGAACTTTTTCACTTGTTGCTTTGTGAAATTAGGAGGTATTTTCTTGATTACCTTAAAATTTACAAAATCAGCAAACCATGGTTCCACATGCAGTGCAAAAATTGGTTTTTCAGACAAATTCAAAGAGATTGTAAGAACTTGTTCATCCGGAAAAGAATCGTTGATCTCTATAGCAGGATGATCTTGCAGGTTCTTCTCTCTGATTCTTGACAAGTGATCAGCAACTTTATTCTCCATCCCCGACTTGTCTTTTATCTCTAAATCAAATTCTTGAAACAACAACATCCACCTTAACAGTCTTGGTTTGGCATCTTGTTTAGAGATCAAATACTTTATGGCTGCGTGATCAGTGAAGATGATGGTCTTGGCACCGAGGAGATGTGGTCTAAATTTATCAAGTGCATAGACCACAGCAAGCATCTCCTTCTCTGTTGTTGCATAGTTCACCTGTGCTTCATTCAGAACTTTGCTAGCATAGTAAATTACATGCAACAGTTTGTTCCTTCTCTGCCCAAGAACAACACCAATAGCAAGATCACTAGCGTCACACATCAACTCAAACGGCATACTCCAATCAGGAGATACCAAGACAGGAGCAGTAGTGAGCTTTTCCTTTAGCAAATTAAATGCTTTAAGGCAAGTATCACTGAAAACAAACTCATTGTCTTTCATTAGAAGTTGACTTAGTGGCTTGGCAATTTTAGAGAAATCCTTGATGAATCTTCTATAAAAGCCAGCATGACCAAGGAAACTTCGCACTCCATTAACATTAATTGGAGGAGGTAGTTTTTCAATGAGCATCAGTTTTGCTCTATCAACTTCTATACCTTCCTTAGAAATTTTGTGTCCAAGCACAATGCCTTATTGGACCATGAAGTGACATTTCTCCCAATTGAGAACCAGGTTTGTCTCTTGGCATCTTTTCAGTACTTTAGATAAGTTGCATAAGCAATCATCAAAACAAGAGCCAAAGACCGAAAAGTCATCCATGAATACTTCCAAGAATTTTTCTACCATATCTGAGAAGATTGACAACATGCACCTCTGAAAAGTAGCAGGTGCATTGCATAGTCCAAACGACATCCTCCTATAGGCAAAAACGCCAAAAGGACAAGTGAATGCTGTCTTCTCCTGATCTTCAGGAGTCACTGCAATTTGATTATATCCACTGTATCCATCAAGAAAACAATAATAAGAATGACCCGCCAACCTTTCTAGCATTTGATCCACAAAAGGGAGAGGAAAATGATCCTTCCTAGTTGCTTCATTAAGCCTTCTATAGTCAACACACATCCGCCAGCCAGTAATTGTCCTGGTAGAGATTAGCTCATCCTTATCATTTTTCACCACAGTGACACCCCCTTTCTTTGGCACGGTTTGTACAGGGCTTACCCATGCAGTATCTGATATTGAATAAATCATACCTGCATCAAGAAGTTTGACCACTTCTTTTCTCACTACTTCTTTCATCATGGGGTTTAATCTCCTCTGAGGCTGCCTTACAGGTTTGATATCATTCTCCATGAGAATTTTATGCGCACAGAAGGAAGGACTTATACCTTTTAGATCAACCATGGACCATCCTAAAGCAGTCTTGTGCTTTAAAAGAACTTGTTTTAGTTTCTTCTCATCATCAGCAGATAACCTGTTATTTATGATCACTGGATATGTTTCATTATCCCCCAGGAACATATACTTTAAAGTAGGAGGTAACTCCTTAAGATCAACCTTAGGAGCACCTATTTCTTTGTCAGATGTCTTCTGTTCAAGCAACTCATCAGCAGCTTTAATGTCTTCCTCAAAAGGAATATGATCTCTCTCTTGCAATTCAACAGTCAATTCTTGCAAGGGAGTTTTATCTTCATATACCACCTCTTCTAAGACATTAATTGCAAAACAATCACTATCATCATATGGTCTTTTCATTGCATCAAAGACATTGACAGTGATTGTGTCTTCATTCATCCTTAGCACCAGCTTTCCCTGCTCTACATCAATCATTGCACGGGCTGTGGCCAGGAAAGGTCTACCCAATATGAGAGGCATTTCATTTTCTACCTCCATATCAAGCACAATAAAATCAGCCGGAAAGATGAACTTGTCAATTTTTACAAGGACATCTTCGACTATACCACTTGGCTTCCTTAAGGATCTATCAGCAAGCTGAAGAGAAACCAAAGTAGGCTTCAATTCAGTAATCCCCAAGGCTTTACAGACAGATAAGGGCATCAGATTAATGCTCGCCCCTAAATCACACAAAGCTTTGCCAATTTTTGTATCTCCAATTTCAATTTCAATGTTGAAGCTTCCAGGATCACGAAGTTTAGGAGGAAACTTCCTAGTGATAATAGCACTGCACTTCTCAGTAAGTGCAACTGTCTGACACTCTTGTAGCTTATGCTTCCTGGAGAGGAGATCTTTCATGAATTTTGCATAATTTGGCATATTAGCCAATGCTTCAGCAAACGGAATGTTCACATGCAACTTCTTGAAAATCTCAAGAAATCTGTCATAGCTTTTTGCTTTTAATTCTGGCTTCAACCTTCCAGGATAAGGTGCCATTTTCATAAGATACTCTTCACTAAGTTCAAATTTTTCTTTTGGAAGAGTAGATTGCTCCTTCACATCATCAGCCGGTTTCAATATTTCAGGAGACTTTTCAGCTTCTTTTTCAGACTTCTCCTCCTGTTCAACCTTCTCTTCCTCTTCTATAGGTTTTAGTGGGGATGATACCACTTTCCCGCTTCTAGTTATAACTGCCATACAATTTTCCTTGGGATTGGTAGTAGTATTACCAGGAAAGGTACCTGGAGCTCTATCAGATAACTGTTGGGCAAGTTGACCAACCTGATATTCCAGGTTCTTGATTGAAGCTTTAGTATTCCTGGATTCAGCTCTACTTTCCTCAATGAAAGCATTGGTACTTTTTTGATTAGCCTTACTCTCTTCCATGAAAGCGTTAGTACTTTGTGCTAATGTTCCTACTAAACGCTCCAGGTCAGAAGGCTCTCTTTTTGGAATAGGTGGTGGCTTTAGATAGTTGTCAGATGTCATATCTAAACCAGTACCTTGACAACTCTTCCTTTGGTAGCTATTACAGCCAGCAGAATTATTCTGATTCCTTGAGAAATTTTGCTGATTAGGGCGCTGATCATACCAAATGCCATTTACCTGCACCTGTTGAGAAGAATCGGAAGACATCAATGTAGGACAAGCATTGGTGTCATGATCTTCATGACAATATTCACAGTCAAAAATAACTGCATTTGCTTGAACTTTAGAAAGCTGCATCCTCTCAAACTTTGCATTCAGATTAGACATCTGTTGTGATAACAACTTTTGCTCTGCCAGCATTGCATTATTATCATTGAGTGGCACTACTTCCCTTTTTCCTGTCCTTGAAGATGTTTCATTCTCATTTTTAGCTAACTTATCAATCAGATGATATGACTCTGAAGCTAACTTATCACCCAAAGAACCGCCTGCTGCAGTATTAATAACCAGTTTCGTCTCCGGTAGACAACCATTGAAAAAGATTCTCACTTGGTCCCCTTGAGATAGGTTATAATGAGGAACCTTTCTCATGAGGGCCTTGAATCTATTCCAAGAAGCGCAGATGGTCTCTCCCATTTGTTGTTTGAAGGAGGTGATATCATTCACCATGTTGTTGTATTTCTCCATGGGGAAGAACTCTGCAAAGAATTTTTCAGACAAGTTTTCCCAAGAAATGATGCTATCAGCAGGTTGTCTTTCCACTCAATCAAGAGCTTTTCCCTTAACAGAAAAAGGAAAAAGTCTTAATCGTATTGCATCATCAGAAACATGTGGAGGCTTTGTAGAGTCACAGATTCGTAAAAATCTGTCAACGAATCTGTGAGGATCTTCATTGTCCTCTCCTCCATACTTTTCTCTCTCAGCCAACTGAATGATGTTGGACTTGAGCTCCCATTGATTGTTCCCAAGTTCTGGTGGAACAATTCCAGCATTGGGCCTGTTAAAGATAGGCGTGAGAATGGTGTTCATCCTAGGATCAGCATTCTGATTAGGAGCAGCCATCTCTAGGGTTTCAGCTACTGGAATGGGAGTTGTCTGTGCCCTTTTTCTTTCCTTCTCTCTTTGAGCAATTCGTTCGCTTCTCCTTAGAAAAGCACTGCTTTGCATACAACTTCAGAGAAAAGATTAGTAGCACAGATTTAAAACAAAAATAAAATAAAATAAAATAAAAACAATTTAATCTTTAAAATCAAGATTAATTGATTTTAGAAAAACACTCCCCGGCAACGGCGCCAAAAACTTGACGTGAATCGGCAAGTGTACCGAATCGCGCAAGTAATAAAATGATAAGTAAAGTTCGTATCCACAGAGAGTGTGTCTAAATCAATTAAACTATTCTTTTTAAGATTAAATATTCCAAGAGGTTTTTGACACGAATGTCAGGATTGTGTGGGAATTTGATTTGTAAAATAAAAGACGTGTTTTTGTTCTTTTCGAATATTTAAGAATCCAACAAAACAAGGGTTTGAAATTTATGAGAAAAACGCTGTAGTTAGAGAACACTCACCGATGATCCCCACCTTTTACTCTGGATTAAGTTAAATATTAATATATATATATCGTGAAATTAGATAGTTATCAGATAAAAGTATCAGTAGTTAATTCTCAATCCCTTGAAGAATTAACCCTTTAATCTCATATAGAACCCTAATTCCTTGAGGTGCCCTATATGAGATCAAGCATAAAGATCGATAATTAAAACATCTACAATATGAATCATGTCTATCCCTAGATTATGTTCATACCGTCGTTCTATTCCCTTTCTGGATTAAAAGACCGCAGATTCCTCTTGTTGGCCCTAATCCTCAGATTTATTATCAATTACTAGATTGATCGGATCTAATAATAACAATAACAATACGATCAGAGTAGAACGAAATTCAAAAGATAAATATATCAATAAAAACTCAATCCATTGTATCAGGGGTTCACAAGGGTTCGTGACCCTAACCACAACAAAAAGGTTCTAGCCAACCATTATCATGGCTAAAATCCAATATTCAAATAAAACATCCAACTACAAGAACTACAGAAAGGTAGAAGAAGAGATTCCTTTCCCAATCTCCAGAGCTTCCGCCTCCGAATGACCTAGAATTTGTCCTGAATGAAAAATGTGTCTTTAGGGTTGTCTTGTGCCCTTTTTATGCACCTCAGAATTCTCCTTTCCTCGCAACTGACAGTTGTCCATCTCAACCCTACGCTTGGAGCGCAGGATCCACGCTCCAAGCGTGGAGCTTCTGCCTCTTTTCTCCTTGTCTACGCTTCAAGCGTAGGGTTCTACGCTTGAAGCGTAGACTCACTGTCTTGGGGTCTTTTCCTACGCTTCAAGCGTTGAATTGAACGCTTGAAGCGTGGAACTTCTGTCTGATTTTCTTCCTGCTCCTTTATTTGTCCTTTTTCTCCTATAAACATGAAGAATTTGAGTGAGAGAGTGTCTGACAATTTTTATTCAATAATTTCACCACATATACACCTTTATACACAGTTTTAGATCTGATTTCATGCTTTTTTGATCTATAAAAGTATATATGCTGGGAGCATATAAGTACCCGAACCTCAGTCTTGAATATGTGTTGATTACTGTTGCTAGAAGTTGATTCCCATTTTGTTCAATACTGTGTTGTTGTTTATTTATGCTATTTTTAAGGCATGAAGATAGGATAATATTTCAGGAATTAGTCATTGCGAAATGACTAAGTCCAGAACTGTGTTGAACACGTGGACTTGAGTGTGAGAGCTCTCAAGGGGTGTTACTCAGAGATGAGAACAGCCTCCATGTTGTGTTGGTTGGATTTTAATGGTCCTTGCTTCATTTAGCACAGAGATGTGCAAATATTGGTTAATGATAAAAATGTTTTTAAGAGATTAAAAGCAATAAGAAAAGGGTCCAACACTTGGGAATTAATTTTTAGGGATTTGTTTTTAGCACTCATTTGGAGGCTGTTAGGGATGGGGAACCAAAACTCAACCTGTTTTACAACTTATTTTCAACACTTCAGAATTATTTTCATTTGATTTTCCATAGCTCACTTCTAATTCCGGTTACTAATTTCTTCATATAAAAATCTTTTGCAATCCAATTTTCTTCTTTTTACATCAAAACCCCAATTCATTTTCCCCTTGATTTTTCACTCCTTAGTTTTTGAAATCAATCTTTAAAAAAAAAATCCAAAAAGAAAAGAAGTCTTTGGTTAGTAATATTTTAACTTAGTCTTGTGATTATTTGGTTTTTATTTTTACTCTTTTTAGATTAGATTCAATTATAGCAATAACAATTTTAGTCAAGTCAAAAACGCAAAAGATCCTTGTGGGAACGATATTTGGGACTCACAAAAGCCCTATATTACTTGTTGTCGCGTATTCTTGCGCGCATACTTGCATAACTGTTAGCAAGACAACAATTATCAACATTTTTTGAACAATTCTAATGCTTCTTTTTTTTCAAATGGAATTAAGCTTCCTTGCCATTTTTTGTTTTTCATTTCTAGCAACATAGTTAAATTGATAATTTTTTGACTGTGATGTGCATAGAAAAGAAATATATTCTATCAAATTAAATATACAAAATAAATAAAATAATCATAATCTATATTTTATGGAGTGTAATAAGCCATTTTTGAAGGTTTGGTAAGCTTGACAAACCAGACCAAGCCATGTATTATTGAAAAATAAGTCAGACCAACCTTATAATTTGGCTTGTATGAGACTAACGAGTCAAACGAGACTCGAAATAATTTATATAAGCCTAATACATTTAAGCTAAAGATTAGCTTGGCCGGACTCATTTAAAATTTTATGCACAAATTGAGAGATGCATCGAAAGTTTAGACAACCCGTGATTCTTTGTCCAAGGAATATTCATTCAGCCCAATTCATTTTTGTTGAATAATAGGACCCTATCGGAATATGGGAAATTCGTATATCTTAATTATACAGCGCGTCCACGCGAGTGCATACATAATAAGATATGAAGTCAACCTATTCAGTCAACCCGTTCGCACCTGACAGGTGTGAGCCATTAGATTGGAACAACTTGCTTGGTAGGTTTGACATTAACACAATAATGCTCCCAAATTCAAACAGCAAATTTGATCTTTTCTTCTTTGGTTTCCCCACCAGAGAGGTTTCCATCAAAGCACTGTTTCACATATCTATACAATTAATCTAAATTGGGGCCAATAATTGCACAAACTATGTTTTCAGAGTGTGCCTAGATATTGACCAAAAGCAATGGCCATTTTCCGTTTTCTGTTTCTTGTTACCAAACTGCTTACATTGTTCCCTCAATTTTCATCCACAACTGATACCCTTAACGGGTTTCAGTCACTTCAGGAGGACACGACCTTGGTGTCTGAAGATGGAAGCTTTGAAATGGGTTTCTTCAGTGCAGGTAACAACAACACAAACCGCTACCTAGGAATATGGTATAAAAGTATCCCAGTTAGACCTGTTGTTTGGGTTGCAAACCGTGACAACCCTATCAAAGACAACTCCAGCAAGTTGATCATAAGCAAAGAGGGAAAACTTGTGATCCTTAACAAGGACGAAGTTCTTGTTTGGTCAGCAAACTCAACAACACAGACACGTGCACTGAGTCCAATTGCACAGCTTTTAGACTCAGGAAACTTAGTACTAAGAGATGAGGAAGACCAGAATCCACAAAACTACTTGTGGCAGAGCTTTGACTATCCTTGTGATACATTTTTACCAGGAATGAAGATTGGATGGAACATGAAAACGGGTCTTAATCGTTATTTATCTGCATGGAAGAACTGGGATGACCCTTCTCCAGGGGATTTCACATGGGGTCTGGTACTTGGTAACACCCCTGAATTGGTTATGTGGAAGGGTGAGACAAAGTATTATAGGAGTGGCCCTTGGAATGGTGTTAGATTCAGTGGTAAAACCACACCCCTTTTCGAATTAGAATTTGTATCCAATGATGATGAGGTGTTTTACACATACAACATCAAGAATAAATCAATGGTTACAAGGGTTGTTCTAAACCAATCTGTTTATTCTCGTCAGCGTTATAATTGGATTGAAGAAAACCAGACTTGGAGGCTTTATTCTTCGGTGCCACGAGACAATTGTGACAACTACAATCTTTGTGGTTCATATGGGAACTGTATAGTGAGTGAGTCACCACCCTGCCAGTGTCTAACAGGGTTCAAGCCAAAATCACAACAAAATTATGAGGCATTGGATTGGACCCAAGGATGTGTGCTTAGTGAACCATGGAGCTGTGGGGTCAAAAACCAAGATGGTTTTCAAAGATTTAGTGGGTTGAAATTGCCAGATACTACAAAGTCTTGGGTTAATGGAAATTTGACACTTGAGGATTGCAAGGCCAAATGCTTGGAAAACTGTTCTTGCACAGCCTATTCAAACTTAGATGTCAGGGGAGAAGGTAATGGTTGCATCATTTGGTTCGGAGCACTAATGGATTTCAGGGTTGCTTCGGTTCCTGGGCAAGATATATATATTCGAATGGCTACTTCAGAAACTGGTATGGTCTTTAATCCTTTGTTGGTTTTCCTTTACTTCATCTTTCTGTGGACATTTTTCTGAGTAGTTACTACTGGTTCATTTCTTTGATACGCTATCCGTGAAGAAATAAAGGGAGGGCATAAGAAAAATGTTGTGGTGATAATTCCAGTTACCCTTCTGTTGATTGTGATTGTTTTCACTTTCACTTACATTTTCTGGAGGAAAAGAAAGCATACTGGTAAGCTCTCTTAAACTGACATCAAATGGAACCTTGTTGCTGCAACTTCTTTAGCTGTGCTGTTGCTTACACTGAAAATGACACTTTTGGTTTTCAATATCAGTTGCTACTTGCTTGTCATATATTATGATGAGAAAGAAGCATGTGATCATGGTTACTTTTGGATGATTAGAACACTCATGGAAGTTTTTGTTAAATGATACCCTTCTATTGTTTTCTAAAGAAAATTTTACAGTAAAAGAACCCATAATTTTTTTCAAGAGTGTACAAAACTAGTTTTGTATTTGGTGAACTTGCATGATAATGCCTTCATAAGAATGTTTCTGTTTTCTTATTTTATGATGCTAAGCTGATTAGTTTACTTGGGAGAAAACAGAAAAAACCTCAGAAGAAAATAAAGAAGAAGGCCATGAAGAAGATTTGGACCTACCTTTCTTTGATTTTGCAACCATAGTTCGTGCCACTAATGATTTCTCTAGTGACAAGAGGCTTGGCCAAGGTGGTTTTGGGCCTGTGTATAGGGTAAATAACTAAATATGCAATGTAGCTGTTAATAAGATACAAGATAAACAAAATAGTCATTCTTTTAGTTCATTGTCATAATTATTCAACAAATTCAATTTGATTTTTAGGGTACACTAGCAGATGGACAAGAGATTGCTGCCAAGAGGCTTTCAAATGAATCTGGACAAGGAACTAAAGAATTCAAGAATGAAGTTATATTGTGTGCCAAACTTCAGCACCGAAATCTTGTTAAGGTTCTTGGTTGTTCCACCCAAGGAGAGGAAAAAGTGCTCATCTATGAATACATGCCTAATAAAAGCCTAGATTCCTTTCTGTTTGGTACGTGCGTGCAAGTAAGATTTTTCGTTAGACAGAAGAACTTCATTTGTTTCTTTTCTAAATTAACTATGAAACTCGACAGATTCTTCTCAAAGTGGACTCCTAGATTGGTCTAAGCGCTTTAGCATTATATTTGGAATTGCTCGGGGACTTCTTTATCTTCACCAAGATTCTAGATTAAGGATCATACATAGAGATCTCAAAGCAAGTAATATTTTACTAGATAGTGACTTGAATCCAAAAATATCAGATTTTGGCGTGGCTCGAATGTTTAGCGGAAATCAAACTGAAGGGAATACAAAAATGGTGACAGGAACATAGTAAGTGTTCATTAGCTAGATTTCTAAGTTGTATTTAATTTTTTTACACATTCGTGAAGATAAAACTAACACATTTCTGCAATTTCATCAAGTGGCTACTTAGCACCAGAATATGCATTTGATGGGATATTCTCCATCAAATCTGATGTATTTAGCTTTGGTGTATTACTACTGGAGATAATAAGTGGGAAGAAAAACACAGGAGTTTTCTATCCAAATAATGGATTTAATCTTTTAGGACATGTAAGTGACAATGAACATAACTTTGATTATATTTACTTATGATAAACTGCTGGAATATCATAAATAATTTTTCGTTGTTGCAGGCATGGAGATTGTGGAAAGAGGATACTCCAATGAGATTAGTTGATGCTTCCTTAGGTGACAACTTTACCTTATCAGAAGTTTTACGCTGCATCCATGTTGGTCTTCTATGTGTGCAACTTCATCCTGAGGATAGGCCAAACATGGGATCAGTAATTTTGATGTTGAGCAGTGAAATTACTTTGCCACAGCCTAAGGAGCCTGGTTTCCTTATTGAAAAGATGTCGAATGCAGGGGAAACTTCATCTGGCAATCAAATTGACTCTTCCACTAATAAGTTAACTGTGACACTGTTAGAAGCTAGATAGACTTTTTTTTTTATTTCAAGTTTCTGACATGCAAGTGTAGTATTCTATTTATTCAATGATTTTGGCAAGTTCAAGTTTTGTCTTTACCCCATTATTTCTCACTGAAAAATCTTTAGATACTTTTCTGAGTTAGTTTGAGTAATGTGATAGTTCTTGCACAATTTTAATGTTTCACTTATCTTATTGTTTTCATGTATCCAAAATTCTGCAGCTTAACATTTGTTCCAGCCACTCGCCACATTTGTCCAAAGTTATAACTTGTATGTAAATTAAGTAGTTAAATATACAGTAAACTACTTAAAAAAGAAAGAAAAACTGATTGTAGCGAGATAGAGACTCAAAATTGTCGGAAAAGAGGGGAAATTATAGTCTTATTTTATTAATTTATTTTTTACTCTAATCCACTATCCAAATTAGACACATTATCCATTTAAAAAAAAAAAAAAAACAACAACTCTTGCTCAAATGAAACTACAAGGCCTAACTCTTTGTGGTCCATATGGGACTTTTTGTAACACCCCGTTCTAGAACCGGTTTGTTAACATCAACTTATGATATTAAGCGCAGTTACAATCAAATTGGTGCAATTAAAATCCAGTTAAATTTTTCTTTTAAAATAAGCCGAACTAAAATTACCCAATTGCGTGACCATAACCATAATACATTGCGGAATAAAATAATTAAAGCTTAATACCATACTTTCATTTCATTTATTACGGTCTTCCTTTGTCCATTATCTTATAGGATTTTTCATTATTTACGCGTGGGTTCAAACCGCGCTCAAATCGGAGCACCGTAGCCCAAGTTATGAGGTTTCTAAGCGACAGGTGCTGAAACGTCAGATCCTCTATGCTTCAAGCGTAGAACTCTACGCTTCAAGCGTAGAGGAGATTAATGGGACAGTGGGTCTACGCTTCAAGCGTGGATCCCACGCTCCGAGCGTGGACAGTCTGGAGCAAGCACCCAAAACAGGGCAGTTTGACCTACCTGTGGTGTTTTAACCATAACTTGAGTTATACTTATCCAAATTACACAATCTTGGTCTCTATGGAAAGCTAAGAAACATATCTACAACTTCCATCAAGACACAAGGATCCAAATCTATCGTATAGGATACGAAAATTGGACAACAAGACAGGGTATCTTTGTTTTGAATTGGTTTTCCAACTTAAAGGTCTTCTTTCACCTAATTTACATCATATAATCCTTTCAATATATGAATTCTAGTCTCTCTTGATACTCATACACAATAGAAGACATGCATATCATTTCATCATATATGCAAATATCCAATAATTACAACATTACATCATGTTTACAAGTTTCAATTACAAATCATGGGACTTAGCTACAAAACACTATGATCACTCCTTGGCTCCCATCAACAAAATAGATACCAAAAGCATGAGCATAGGCTAAGTCCACCCAAATAAATATAGCACGAATATGACAATTGATTCTCATTTAGCAATCCTATACATGCGAACTACAAAATAACATGCTTAATCAAATGACACGATATCTTCATATGCCCAATCACTTCAAATATGGCCACTTGCCATCAGAGGCTCCTGCAGCATCCTTTCCTGAAAGGGGGTCCCCAACCACACGGGGTGAGATATACGAATATATCCAGTAAACCAGGGGTCCTTGGAGCATCTCTCCACCCCATAGTTCAATAACAGTATAATAGCAATGATAATAATAATGCAGCAAATACATATTCATGCAAGTGTACAAAACATCTCCAGGAGAAATCCCTCGAGCTCTCGAGCTGTCCTAAGGATACTCAGATGCAAATAGTCCTACTGGCCAGCTAAACTACCAAGTATGATTTACGCATCGTCATGCTACATACCAACATAGGGAAACACCATCCTATGTCGCACCAAAGCATGCAAATACATATAACGAAGCATTACTCTATTTCATTGCATTTATATACAACAACACACCCATTACCCGTTCAGGGCTTGGTGGAACAATAAAGGGAATTACACCCAAGGTCCGAAGGCTTACCTCAATGCTTCCAACTTAACCTTTGTTCCTCACCAATCTTCACAACACAATTATCAATCCCAAGGAGCTAACCGAGCTCCACAGCTTGCTCCAATGGTTGGTTACTCACCGTTGGTCCAAATGCCTCAATCCTAAGCATCACATGGACAATATCAACAATCAACCAAACCAAACCATTGATCACAAAGACAAGCCAAACCATAGTCAAATGCATAATCTTGTGATTTTCCAAACAAAATCATACGACTATCAAAACTCATTTCCACCGATTAAATGTCATTCCTAGCATTTTTCTCAACATGCACTAGGCCTCAATCTTCCTTAAACATAACCAATCTACTCACATAATCATAAAACCCAAAACACTATTCATCCAAAACCTAAATCATGGATTCTTCATGAAAATAGAGTTCAAAGGATGAAATCTTACCACCAATGGTTGCACAACCAAGGATTGGTTACTCCTCAAGCTTCCATGGAGGTAGAAGCTAACAAATCTCTCACTTTCTCCACATGGGTCGCAACTTTGGAAGGAAATATCTCAAACCACAACACTCCCCACCAAGACCCAAGCTAGGATAATGAAAGAGGGGAAGATTTGGAGTGGTTTAGGCTTTGGGATCACACAAAACCACCATGGTTTGCCTCACCTAGGGTTTCCCCTTTTCTCCTCCCTCTTCTCCTTCTTTCTCCCTTCCTTCTTCTCTTTTTTTCTTTTTCTCCTTTGCTTCTGTGCACGCGGGTGGGGTTGGGGAATATAGGGTTCCTTTAGTGACATGCCACTTAACACCGGTTAAGTGGGTATCGGTTCATCTATCTATTCAATTCCATTAATTACCAAACTTTACCCAACAGTCTGGAATATTTTTCTAGGAGTATTTCTACTTCCATTTTTATATTTTGTGTACTTTTGTCTACACCCATTTATACACCTTAATTTTCACAGAGTACATTTTTTACCTCAAAAGTGACCCCAATTAATTTGTTAGGGATTTTACTTATTTTTACTCACTAATACATGCTTAATTATCTAATCACATGTATTTTTCTAATTAATTATATTGGGCTATTATACTTTTGATACTAGATTGACTGATACTCTCATTGTCTGAAGACAGACAACCCAATGAATCATACTCTTGAGAAGGATACAGGGGAGCCTAAAATCACTTGTAAATGATATATTTATTAATGGGTCAAATAATAAATCATAATAAGTTGGGTGACACTATATATCAACCAAAAACCTTAATGCTTTAGTGCTATGGGTCTTTAGCACTTCTTTATAACTCACACTTGAATATTTTCAACATTCTCTCCTCAAGTGTGAGGTCCAACATCATGCTCCTCCCTAAAGACAACTTCAGCATAAATCTTTTCTCTTTAAGTATTAGAGTCACACAAGCCTTTTGCGGATGCCTTGAAATATCACAATCTCCAAATACTTGGCCCAGCATCGTTGGCTCTGATACCACTGTTGAAAATGGTACGGGGGAGCCCAAATGTAACACCCCATTCTAGAACCGGTTTGTTAACATCGACTTCTGATATTAAGCGCAGTTACAATCACATTGGTTCAATTAAAATCCGGTTAAATTTTTCTTTTAAAACCAAGCCGAATTTAAATTACCCAATTGCGTGACCATAACCATATTACATTGCGGAATAAAGTAATTCAAGCTTAATACCATACACTTATTTCATCAGACCAAAATTACTACTATGGTGTGCCAAGTAGTCCCCTTAGACCACTAAGGCATAAAACTCACTTTTTATTGCTTTTAAACACTAAACATATCCACTCTTTATTTATTTAAGAAATTAATATATTACTCTTATGGTCTCGATTTTTACAATATAATATAGGATTTTTCATTAGCTACGCGTGGGTTCAAACCGCGCTCAAATCGGAGCACCGTAGCCCAAGTTATGAGATTTTTATGAAATGGAATGCTGAATTCCCCAGGACCACCACGCTCATAGCGTGGATCTCACGCTCATAGCGTGGGCAGTCAGAAAGGTTGACGCTCATAGCGTGAATCTCACGCTCATAGCATGGGCAGTCAGGAGCAAGCACCAAAACAGGGAATTTGACCTGCCTATGGTGTTTTAACCATAACTTTAGTTATATTTATCCAAATTACACAATCTTGGTCTCTATGGAAAGCTAAGAAACATATCTACAACTTCCATCAAGACACAAAGGTCCAATTCTATCGTATAGGATACGAAATCTGGACAACAAGATAGGGTATCTTTGTTTTTAATTGGTTTTCCAACCTAAAGGCCTTCCTTCACCTATTTGACATCATATAATCCCTTTCACTACATGAATTCTAGTCTTTAAAGACACTCATACACTAAGAAGGGCATGCATACCATTTCATCTTACATATATCTTCATTAATTACAACATTACAACATCATCAGGTCTCAATTACATCATTATTCTTACAAATTTCATATACATGCCAAAGGACTTAGCTACAAAAGGAACATGATCAAAGCAAGTAACCATGTACCAGATACCAATTACTACTACAATGATCATGCACTAAGTCCTCCAAAATACATCATGTGACATCAAAATATACATATAGCAATTCTAAATGGCATGCAACTCAAAATGTCAAGCTATCAAGTACAATCTACTCATGCTTCTTGCTTCGATCAACCTCACCTCTATCAGTACCTGAAATGATGCCCCACAACACGGGGTGAGATATACAAATATATCACAGTAAACCAGGGGTCCTTGGAGATCACTCCACCCTAAAGTTCACTTTCGATGTACACATAATCATAACAGTTCAACACATTCTTATCAATAACCATTACATACTTTCTTAGCTGAGAAACATGGAATACATCATGTATATTGGATAGTTGAGGAGGTAAGGCAAGCTGGTAGGCAACCGGTCCTACCCTACGTAGAATCTGATAGGGTCCAATAAATCTAGGACTCAGCTTCCTCACTCCCAGGGCTCGTCCCACACCTGTAACTGGTGATAACCTTAGAAACACATGATCTCCCTCCTCAGACTCTAGAGGCCGATGCTTGAGATCATAATAACTCTTCTGGCGATCTTGGGCCTTTTTCAGACGATCCCTAATCATTTTGATTTGTTCAGTGGTCTCCTGAACAAAATCCAATCCAAATCGCTCTGAGTCTCCAACCTCTGCCCAGCAAGTAGGTGTCCTACACCTGCGACCATACAAGGCCTCGTAGGGAGCCATACCCAGACTAGCATGAAAACTATTATTATATGAAAACTCAACCAGTGGAAGGTATCGATCCCATGCCGTACCCTGCTCCAGGGTGCAAGCCCTCAACATATCCTCCAACGTCTGAATGGTCCTCTCAGTCTGACCATCCGTCTGTGGATGATAGGCAGTACTCAGTCTCAACCGAGTACCAAGAGCCTCCTGCAATGCTCCCCAGAAGCGAGAAGTGAACTTCGGGTCCCGATCACTAACAATATTCTCAGGCACCCCATGAAGCCTCACAATCTCCTTCATATAGAGCCTGGCCAATTTCTCAGTAGAGAAATCTACCCGAACTGGTAAAAAGTGCGCGGATTTTGTCAATCTATCCACAATTACCCAAATAGAATCATAACTAGCCTGTGTTCGCGGCAACCCCACTACGAAATCCATGGGATACTCTCCCATTTCCATTTAGGAACATCCAGTGGTTGCAACATACCAGAAGGTTTTTGATGCTCAATCTTGACCTTCTGACATACGAGACACTTGGAGACAAACTCTGCAATATCTTTCTTCATACCAGGCCACCAGAAATTAATCTTTAGGTCCTGATACATCTTTGTAGCTCCCGGATGGACAGTGGATTGACCTCTATGGGCCTCTGTCATCACTTCCTCTGTCAACTGTCTAGGTACAACAATACGACCCTGATACAATAGTATACCCTCATCATTGCAGGATACACCACTCTGACCTTTCAGTCGTTTAGCACTTTCATTTTGTAGCTGAGCATCTTTAATTTTTGTCATCATTTCGTTCTCAATTCTTGTAATTTCGATGTCACAAATTCTGCCTGGAAAGACTTCAGACAATTTCATATCTCTGAACCTCTCGATTACATCAAAATATACATATAGCAATTCTGAATGGCATGCAACTCAAAATGTCAAGCTATCAGGTACAATCTACTCATGCTTCTTGCTTCGATCAACCTCACCTCTATCAGTACCTGAAATGATGCCCCACAACACGGGGTGAGATATACAAATATATCACAGTAAACCAGGGGTCCTTGGAGATCACTCCACCCTAAGGTTCACTTTCGATGTGCACATAATCATAACAGTTCAACACATTCTTATCAATAACCATTATATGGACTTCCAAGAGAGATCCTCAAAGGGCTGTTTCTCTTAGGCTCTTACCACATGGAGATCCACATAGGGCTGTTTCCAAGGGAAGTCCTTAACCTCAACCTAGGAACCTCCAAGAGAGATCCACCTCCAAGAGAGATCCACATAGGGCTGTTTCTCTTAGGCTCTAACCACATGGAGATCCACATAGGGCTGTTTCCAAGGGAAGTTCCTACCAATCATCCTCATCATAATACTATCAGTCCTAACCTCAATCACAATCCTCAACCATTACCTCATTCATTATTTTCTACCTCTATAACCATTCTTCAATGACTCTTCAACAATCAACATCAACCAATAATCATGAATCAATCATAACATGTATTAATGCATGAATCAATGCATGAGCATACAATTACTATCATAATTATATATCACATCTCACAAACCATTTCTCCTCAACGGAGTATGGTGGAACACTCAATGGGATCAACCCCGAGGTCCAAAGGTTTACCTTGCTTTTGAACTCTCCTCTAATTGCTCACAACCACAAGGGTTGGTCACTCCACTTGGTTCTCTTGCCTCAATCCTATTAATACAAGGAACACAATCAATTCTATAATCAAACAATGGCTCACCATTAAAGAATATCCTTAATTTCCAAGCATAATTTGCTCAAATAACAAACTTTACCAAAATGACAATCTAAACTCATTTCTACCGTTTATTTATCATTTCTAGCATTTTCCATAACATACACTAAATCTCAATCCTCCTTGAACATAGCCAATCTACTCCCATTAACATAAAACCCTAAAAACACTATTCATCATCTTCCTCAACATGCAATCTCCATGAAAATAGAGTTCAAGGAGAAGAATCTTACCAAAATTGGGTGTACAACCAAGGGATGGTGTTACCCTAAGCTCCCATGGTAGAAAATGCCATTAAACTCCTCAACTTCTCAAATGGGGCGAATTTTGGGAAGGATAGATCTCATTCCACAATGCTTCCCACTCAAAACTAAGCTTGGATTATGAAAGAGGGGAAGATTTAGAGTGGTTTAGGCTTTTGAATCACACAAGATGATCAAGGTTTGCCTCACCTAGGGTTTTCCCCCTTCTCCTCCCTCTTCTTCTTCTTTCTCTCTTCCTTCTCTTCTTTTTCTTCTTTTTTCTCTTTTCTGCGCACAGCTCCACGGGTTGGGGGGGTTTCTTTGGTTCCTTAAATGACTTGTCACTTAACACAGGTTAAGTGGGTATTGGTTCATCTATCTATTCAATTCCATTAATTACCAAACTTTACCCAAAAGTCTGGAATATTTTTCCAGGAATATTCTCACTTTCATTTTTATATTTTGGGTACTTTTGTCTACACCCCTTTATACCCCTTAATTTTCACTGAGTACACTTTTTACCTCAAAAGTGACCCCAACTCACTTAATTAAACCTTCTTCTTAATTTTACTCACTAATACATGCTTCATTATTTAATTAAAAGTAATTAATTAAATTCTTAAATTGGGGATGTTATACCAAAACCATTTGCAAAGGATACATTTATCAATGGACCAAATGATAAAGCACAATAAGTAAGCCGACACCACATCTCAATACAAAACCTCAAAGCTCTAGATCTATAGGTCTTTAGCACTTATATAGTCCTCACTTAGTTCAAACCTATAATAACCCTCACATGTAATTGTGGATTTAATTATGAATTAATAATTTTAATCATATTATTGAGGAATAATTATAAGAAAAGTAGAAGAAAAATAAATAAAGTCACATTTGGTGAAAAAGAAGTTAAAGTGATAGTTAAGAGGTAAAAATGTAGGTAAACAAAGTTACCCTAAAGTAAAAAATAAAATTATAAATATTACCACATAAATATTCTGAACTAGTGTGCAAAGTTGGAATGAGAGTTTAGTGAGCAAGTGTAACATCCACGTCTCGAGCCGGTTCAATTAACATACATATGATACAAACAGAAATAGCAGAAGACTTAACTTACGAAAATACGAGCTAACTTTTTCCTTTTTTCATTAATCTTAATTCACATGATATATCACATTGTCTACTTCTCCTAGTTTAATTCTTATTTGACGAAGGCAAAAATCGGGCAGAGTAACCTCTGTAAATTGGACAACTGGGGATTTGGAAATCCCATCACTCAAGGTTTCCTGATAAAAAGTTTATGCCATATATGATTTCAAAAATACCAGATATCCATATACGACTATATACCCATCCATGGACGCATGCATAACTTGGCTCCGTGCGACTATGTCTAATAGCATACAAATCCAACATGTAAGCAGATAGCTGAATACTACATCATAATATAAACATGTCTGAATACCCAGATGTACATGCATCAAGCGGAAAACATGTACAAAATATATACAGGTCATATAGAAAGTAATGGATCAGACATCATGATCCACCAAAATAAATAGAATACTAATGCAAATCACAATCCTCCAGAATAATGGTAGCAGACTACTACCCAAAAATCTGGTCCGTGATGCACTCTTCCCAAGGGTTGTATCCCTGCCCCGTGAAGGGTCAGCGGCAACCTATACACCTGAAATGATGTCCCTAAGAAGGGGTGAGATAACAAATCTTAGTAAGCTCTACGTTTATAGAAAATTCTCCATACCCCTGGTCCCACTCCTGCATGAAAGTCAGATATAAAGTATGCAAAGCATCATATAATAGATATCAGAACTAAACAAAGCATATACACATATCTTATCAGAGGCGTACGCAGTCATTCCCAAGGTCCTCCCCAAGCGAAAATCAACGCACGTGTTCCCAAGGGAGGACTCCAAGCGGAACCAGAACATAACAGAGGTGTACACAGTCAGTCCCGAGGGAGGACCCTGTAACGCCTGACAACTTGCAAGGATTAACGACTGTCCCCACACACTAACACGAGACTTTTCAGCATGCTTTGTCCTCACTCGCACACTTCCCGGGAAAACTTCCCGGGAGGTCATCCCATCCCAGAATTGCTCCAAGTCAAGCACGCTTAACTGTGGAGTTCTTCCGATCCGGTCTACCGAAAAGTAGATGCATCTTGTTAGTATAGGTAGTACCAATTAATTCTTATAAGCCATTCCCAACTGTACTGTCCCATACCAGCACAGTCTCTGGAATCCCTCTCTTTCCGGTGTTATTCGATTCATTCATGTAACCCCATCGCTGGAAGCCTGCCAGGAGCCGCTCCTTGTCCGTGCCCTTGCGCACCGGCGATCACTCCCCTCCCTCGTCAGCGCCCGGGATGTTACAGACCCCAAGCGGACATCAGTGCACGCACAAATCAATGGTCAAAGATCAATACATAAATCATATCAGAACAAATCATATCATGCTATCAAATAGCTCTATATGAATGCATCTACACAAAGCATCAAATACAATCATACAATCCAACCATAGTTCACTAACAATGGTGGAGCACTCAAGTAGGAAAAGACTCCTTAATCATAGAGCTTACCTTTTGAATCTTTACCAACTTGCTCACTTGTGACACAAGTTACCTATTTAGCTCCAAAAGAAATCCAAAGACGCTCAGTCCCTAGGCACACCTAGAGGGGGAATTCAAAACAGAACTCAATAAAATGCTTCAATCCCATGTAATTACAAGACATACACTTTATTATTTTTCTTTTATTTGTTTACATTCATGCCCATCCTATGCCAATCCAGAAGTCAAGACCATAATTTGCCAATTTCTTTATTAGACCATTTCAAGGATGATTACATGAACCACAAGTACCCTCATGGTTTCATACCCATAGGGTCCTAAAATAACCCAACCAAGCTTCTAAAATACCATTTATAGTTTTTAACAATTTCTAGCCCCCACAAAGTCCTACATGGCCGAAACCACAACATGGAAAAGCTAGGGATTTGCATCAAATAATTGACACAACCAATAGTTCCTAGAATCCACACCTAGTCCCTAATTATTCATATATTTTCATAACAATTTTAACCCTAATGTAACACCCCATTTTAGAACCATTTTGTTAACATTACGTATGGCATTAGGCGAAGTTACAATCATAAAATTGAATTATAATACGAATAAACTTTTTCCTTATTATTTATAAACGTTTTGATTAAAATCAATTCCGTACTTAAAACAATTCCCATAAATGTGATCATAACAAAAACTATATGTGGAATTCCTTTTGTAAGTTTTATTTAGACTATACGTTGCTACCAGAGTGTGCCATGTAGTCCCCTTAGACCACTAAGGCTTAAAACTCATTTTTGTTGTTGTTCAACACTAAACACCTCCACTTTTTAGTCACCTAATAAGTTTTATAATACTCATATGATTCTCATCTTCCAATATGTTATAGATCTCTTCGTTATCTGCGTGTAGGTTCAAACCGTGCTCAAATCGAAGCATCGTAGCCCAAGTTATGAATTTTCTACGAAACGAGTGGTGAACTTGCTGGGCCCGACGTTATTTGCTCCAACTCCGGCGCGATTTGTGCCACGAAACATAAGCTTTCCCATGATTTGCGCCAATCATGGCGCAAAATGCGTCGGGGATGTGTTTTCCCACTGTATCTTGGCGTGATTTGCGCCACCACCGTGTGACTAGCGCCAGAGTTTTGGAGATTACACCTAGCCATAGTATTTTACCCCTAACTGGAGCTATACTTATCTAATTGACGCAATCTTGGTCTCGTTGGAAAGCTAAGAAAAGGATCTACAACTTCCATTAGGACACAAGGGTCCAAATCTATCATATATGATATGAAAAATGGATAACAAGACATAATATCTTTATTTTTACATGGATTTTCAACCTAAAAGTCTTCTTTCACCTGATTGGCATCATATAATCACTTCAATACATGCTTCCTAGTTCTTTCAAGGTACACATTTATCAAAAGAAGCATCCACGCCCTTCCATCATATATATACAATAAGCACAATATTACACAATCACTAAATGCCTTATATACTTAATCATTAGACTTTGCTACAAAAGACTATAATCAAATCTTTGGCTCCCATCAATAAAAGAGATACCAAAGAAGATGAGCATAGGCTATGTCCATCCAAATAAAGCATGATATACATATCACAATTGGCTTTCATATATGAATCCTATACATAGGAACTACAAAATGGCATGCATATAACAAGTTAATGCACATCTTCATGTATCAACTAGTCCAAGTATGGCCACTTTCCCTCAGAGGCTCCTGCAGCATCTTTACCTGAAAGTGGGTCCCTACAACACGGGATGAGATCTATAAATACATCTCAGTAAACTAGGGGTCCTTGGAGCATCTCTCCCCCTCATAGTTCACTCACAGTATAATAGCAATAATCAATAAATAATGCAGCAAATACATATCCATGCAATGTGTAAAACATCTCCGGGAGAAATCCATCGAGCTCTTGCTATCCTAAGGATACTCAGATGCAAATAGTCCTACTGGTCAGCTAAACTACCAAGTATGAATTACGCATCGTCATGCAACATACAAAACATAGGGAAACACAATCCTATGCCACACAAAATGCATACACATATGTATAACAAAGCATTAAACTACCTTATTGCATATACAACACTATTAATAAACACTACCCATTCCAGCCTTGGTGGAACAATAAGGGATCAATTCCCAAGGTCCGAAGGATTACCTCAATACTCCAATTCAACCTTTGCTCACCAACAAGTTATTGCAACCAATCAACTTTGAATTCAAGCTACAACTAGCAAAATACACACCTACACCAAGGTTTCATGCAATCAAAATATTGCATCCAAGAATTTCTCATAATCATCAACCAAACAATCAAATTCATACCACAACAAAAGCATGAACTTGCCTATTCCAATGAGCTAATCAAACTCCATAGCTTCCTCCAATGGTTGGTCACTCAAGGGAGGTTCAATTGCCTTAATCCTAGCCATCACATGGACACAATTAATATCCAACCAAACCAAACATGTCTTATAACCACTAGAAAATCCACACTTCAAGCATAAATTTTCTAATACATGGAACAATAACTAAATGATTATCTAAAGTCATTTCTACCGTTTATTTACCATCACTAACAACATTTACGAAGAGCTTAAGCTTAAATCAACTTCATACAACCCCATCAAACACTATTCATCATCTTCCTCAACCATGCAATCTCCATGAAAATAGAGTTCAAGGAGTGGAAACTCACCACGAATGGTTTTACAACCAAGGAATTTTGACCTCCTAAGCTCCCATGGAAAGAATCACCTTCAAACTCCTCAAATCCTCACAAGGAAAAAATATTTAGAAGGATATATCTCACTCCACAATGCTTCCCACTCAAGACTAAGTTATAGTTATAAAAGACGAGGAGATTTGGAGTGGTTTAGGCTTTGGAATCACTCAAATCGGTTGAGATTTGGTGGAGCTAGGGTTTCTCGTCACAATGCCTTCTCCCCTTCTCTTTTGTTCTCTCTGGCTCGACGAAGGAAGAAGGAAATAAGGGGTTGTGATTTTTTCTTTTGTCACTTTTAATGGTTAAGTGAAATCAACCGGGTATTAGCTCATCTATCTATTAAAGTCCATTCATCACCAAACTTCACCCAAATGTCTAGAATATTTTTCTGAAAATATTTCCATTTTCACTTTTATATTTTGGGTACTTTTTCCTACACTCATTTATACCCCATAGTTTTCACTGAGTGCACTTTTTACCTCAAAAGTGATCCTAATTAATTTAATTAGGCCCTATACTTAACTTTACTCACTAATACATGCTTAATCACATAATTACATGTAATTACTAATTAATTAGGCTGGGCTATTATACCTAACTTTGCCTATTTTTGTTCACAAGCCCGTTGCAACACACATAAAGGAGCTAAGGTGCTTCTCATTATTTCTTAAACCATTTAACTTCAAAATCATACTAAAGCCATGCATTAGGACCTAACCACATCATCAAAATAATTTTTAACATAATTATCCCTAATTAGATCTTAATGGCCGAAATTCATAAGGAGGGTTTCCAATGGATTTTGCACTTGGTATTCTCACTTTAATACCTAGATTTCAACATACACATACATATAAACCTCCACAATTATTTAATTTAATTATTTTGGCACATTAACCCCTAAATGCCCATATGGCCGAACCTAGTGTGGTGGTCCAATGCGGTTTTTTATACTTTCAATTTTTTACCCTCCACTCACACTTTCAATTACATATAATCAATCATAAATTATGCAATTATATTTTTTGCACTCTAAACCCCTAAAAACCCATCATGGCCGAAAATGGCCTAGGGAATTTTTTTCAATTTTTCCAACTTATCATCATGCTTGTTTGACACTTTATCATCATAAAACACACTAATACTTCATAAATTTCAAGTTTTCACTTCATAAATTCTTCACAAAATTATGCTCATAATATTCAAAACTTAAACCATGAAAATCAAGCCATTAGAATGAGGATTTCTTACCTCAAATCGCTTATCCAAGGTCCAAGGAACAAAGCCGAAGCTTGGCTCCAACTTAAACCACAATTCTTCTCTTGGATGAATAGTAACTCAAAATGGGAGGAGAGGAGAACTTTTTACACAAGCATTTTCAGCCTAAAATAAGGGGTGGAACGGATTCAAAGGATGATTTCCTATTGATCTCATGTGATGGACTTTTTCATTTGGATGCTTGTGTAGAGAGAAATCAAAGAAAAAAAAAAAAACTTGAAACCTAGCCCTCCCTTTTCCATGGAAATGTCGAGCAACAGAGAGAGAGAGGAGATGGAAATATTAGCGCGCAGGAAGGAAAGAAATAAAGGAGTTCACTGTGGGTAAGTTTAAGTTACTTTAATTGGATAACAGCTTATTTATCTACACACTTCCATCCAATGCCAAACTTTACCCAATGAACTAGAATATTTTTCCAGTCATATTTTTAACTTTACTTTTGCATTCTGGGTAGTTTTTCCTACACCCATTTTTACCCCAAAAATCTTACAGACTGTACTTTTTACCTAAAAAGGAACCATGATTTATTTAATTAGATCTTTTACTTAATTTAACCAATTTATGCATGATTAAATATTTAATCACATGCCCTTTTCTAATTAAATGGGTTAGGGGTATTATAGAAGGATAGATAAGTTTATACCCATTGGGTCAAACAACCTCATTTAAGTAAACATAACACTCTCTTTCTCCCTTATTTCTCCTTCCCCGTCGACAGAAGCTCTTCTCCATGGCATAAGAGCTTGTGATTTTTCAAAAAAACATAACTCTCATTTCTCAATGAAATGCATCCATTCCAAAGCCAAAACCGCTTAAAATCTTCTCATCTTTTTAACCCATAACTCATTTTCGGTTTGGTTATTGTGGAGAGAGATATCCTCATCCAAAGATTTCGTGGTTTGTGTGTTTGGGTTGTTTGAGAGCTTCCCACTCCATGGAGGCTTGAAACGAGTTGCTCTCATCATTTTGGGGTGTTGTGTGGTGAGTTTTCAACTCTTAAACTCCTTTTTCTTGAAATTTTTGAATTTAGGGTGATGATGAATAGTGACCATCCGAAAATTGATATTTTAGGAGATTAATAGTGATTGGTTGTTATTGTTTCATGTTGTAGAGTTGATCCCAACGTTGTTTTGAGTGAATTTAACGGATTGGAATCCATATTCGCTTGAATTGGAGGTTTGTGGATTTTTCATATTGAGGTAAGTCATGATATGGATAGTTAAAGAGTGATTTGGACATAGCTCCCTTTGTTAAATATGCTTGGGATTGGTTCCTGTAAAAGAAAAAATTATGAAATGAACGTTTAGAACACTTTGTTAAATTGGAATCAAAATCAAGTGTAGCTATCTTTATGTGTAGTGTTTAAAATTAAATATGGTAGACTAGTATATATGTACTAATTATCTTCACATGTTTGGAATAGGCTGTGATATTGTGAGAGATTGTGGTTGACCCCTTAGATATAAGGAGTGCATTGGAGGACAGTGCATGACAGGTAAGCTTTCAGTCCTTGGGGTTAATCTCCCGTTTGTTCCACCAAACTCCGAGGGAGGATGGTAGTTTGATATGGTATGTTAAAAATAAATTGTTATATATTGCATGTATATGTATGTTTGTGTGCCACACAATACGGTATTTCTTATGTGAGGCATAAGACAGTGTTTCCTTATGCATACAATAAGACGATGTTTCCTCATACGGTATGTTGCAAGATGGTGTTTCCTTGGGTAATGCATACTTGTTATATTCTCTGGCCAGTAGGATTACATTATTGCACACTGCATTGTCATACATATTCTGATGCATGCATGGACTTTTATACTGTGTTTATACCAGAAGTGAGCTTAGGGGTGAAGTTGTAACACCCCGTTACCGGACCGGTGTGTTATCAACAAATATGATATTAAGCGCAGTTACAATCACCGCGGTTATTTGGATTTACGGGAAAACTTTTTCTTTTAACCTCTCTTATAACATTTAAAAGACTGTGATCATAACTCAAAAATTATTGTGGAATTATGAAATACACAGCTTAGTACCATGCAACTTACATTTAAAGATGCCAAGTGGCTCCCATAAACCAACAAGGCTGAAAACTTATTTTGTTCAGATTCAATACCAATGTATTCACTATTTTCTTATTACTCAATTACTTTAGAACTTCTCTTTTGTCTCTTATATCTTACTATGTTATAGCTCTCTTCGTTAGCTACGTGTGGTTTCAAACCGCACTCAATTTGGAGCTCTGTAGCTCAAGTTATGCCAATTTTACTAAATCATTCTTTTTTCCCGCACGGCAGGGCGCTTAAGCACGCTCCAGGGCGCTTAAGCACGCTCCAGGGCGCTTAAGCTCGCTCCAGGGCGCTTAAGCACCCACAGGCAGAGGAAAATGGGATTTTTAGGCCACCAAGGGTGCGTAAGCGCGCTCCAGGGCGCTTAAGCCCCCAACATGGGCACTTAAGCCCCCATTTGGGCGCTTAAGCCCCCCGTGGCAGAGGGTCTGTTTTCCACTCGCAGGTGCATCAGGGCGCTTAAGCCCCCTCAATCAGCTTCCTGCACTTTTGCAGGGGCCACTCCCGGGGCTGAGTTCCCGACCTTCTACTGCCCCATTTCTAACTCCGATTAACCCCAAATTTTGACACGACATAGAGGGTAACTCCACCTTCAAAATGGTGTAAGGCCCAATCCTATTAGACCACAGTGGAGGGAAATACGTTCTCCCAAAGTTTGCTAAAAACATGCGAATTCCCCGAAAATTGGCCAGAGTTCCCTTTGTTTTTACAACAATCCTCAATCTTGCTAATGCAACCTAAAACACATATAGGTATATAAATTCACATGGGTGGCACACACAAGGACCAATAACGTCTTGTGGCACTTACAACCCATCACAGTCCATTTACATGTACAATATTCATAGATTTCAATCACCAAAGTTCTATTTCATGCTCCTATTAACCATACAAATAATCAATTCATAATTTAGGCTTTAAGCCCTTTACATTACGTTCACATACTTCCAATACATCATAGGTGGCTATGGACAGATCCCATGCTCACACAGAATATACATATAGATCAAAGTATAGTTATAAATATACAAATGCATGGCATTTTCAACATGCACAAGTTCATGGCCTCAATTCAAAACATAAATTCTTATACTAAGTGTATCCAACTGAATCCTCTAACATGTGTTGCCTTCCATATGCACCTCATGCTCCACTCCTCCAGGCTCATCGTAACCTGAAATGATGTCCCCAAACGCGGGGTGAGATATACAAATATATCTCAGTAAACCAAGGGTACTAGAGGATCACTCTACCCCATGGCTCACTCAATGTGCAACATATAACAAAGTATGAAATGCATGACATACAATATCACAACAACTGGGCACAATCCAAGAACATCCACAGCTGGATTACGTTCAAGGACCCCATCATATAACTCCCGAAATCTTCCTGGTGCCTCTCCCATGGTTGAGACGACTCCATGGCAAAACCCAACTGGAACTCCTCATGAGCCCTATCCAGCGGAAGTCCCACATTTGGATAATCCTGGTACCGCTCCCAGAGTCAGCCCCAAGGCAAAACTCGACCGGAATCCCCAGCGGAAGTCCAACGTTTGGATCATCCTAGTACCGCTCCCAGAGTCGGTTCCATGGCAAAACCCGACTGGAATCCCCAGCGGAATTATCCAGCGGAAGTCCAAACCAATACACATCTACTGGCCAGAGATCAAATAATTCACACACAACATGCTCCAAGCATGTCACACAATCAAGCAATAATGCATGAACATACATATTCACACAATGTTCAACCACTAGGCGTGGTGGAGCACACAAGGGACTAAAACCTAGTTACAAAGGTTTACCTTAACTCTGAGCCAATGCTCCATACGTAAGCTCCAAGCTTAATCCGCTTCCATAGTGTCCAAGAGAGGCAACCTATATGATCAACAACATGATCATCAATCAATTTCCATGCCAATCACTCATTTGCACAATTCATCATCAATTAGATTCATTTAGGCCCAATGGCACACAACTAATAATTTATCCATTTCAATTACATTACCCCTTAACTACTCACCAATTCATAGATATTCACTTACACTTCAATTTTACATCATCAACCAACCATTACCTCAATAGGTCGAATTACTCATGCCCATCAATCTAGGGGTATTCAATCCAATTCAACACTCATACTCATCATGTAATCATATTAAAACATCATACCATTACTTATCAATCCACTTCTTTCACAATTCAATTTTCACAAATCATAGGCATCAAGCAAAAATCATAAGTTATGAGCATTTTTCACCAATAAATTTTATTGCATTTCTAGCTCAAATACATCATTCTAAGACATAATCATCTAATGCACATTTTCCATTTGAGCTCTCTAGCTACACAAATCATCCCTCACAACTTCAACAAAAAAACCCATTTTTATACATTCATGAAACTCAAAGGAAATCAAGAATTCTTACCACCAATAGCTTGCAAATGTTTCTAGGAGTGATAATCAAGTATCCTCCCAAGCCAAAGCTTCACCAATGCTTCCCAAGATCCACAAATTCGCACCCAAGAGGTGGAAAATGATCTCATCACACACTCACTTTCATGACTCTCTCAAGAAGGGTAATATGGTCACAACCTCATTACAAACAACTTTGGTGTTGGAACTTTACTGATTTGGTGGTTAGATTGTGTGGAAAAGGGCAAGAAAGTTTCTTGCCCTTGCCTTCCATGGAGGTGTGCGCATGAAGGAGGAAGAAGAAGAAAAGGAAAGAGAGAGAAAAGGAGGGAGCCGCGTGAGGGAAAAGAAAAGGAGAGGAAACTTAAGTGATTTGGTGGAAGCGGGTCCCACACGCGATTTATCTTTAATCCCTCACCCAATTCCAATCACAAATTCACAATCTACATGCTTTTCTGGTTCATGAAATATTTTTATTTCCTCAAAATACTCATAAAAATTTCACTCTTATCGGTACAATTATACCGCAGTATTTTTACACCTGAAAAATCACTATTCATCAAAATTTTCAAAACTTGCCTATTCACCCGATTTTTTGTCCTGAATCCATTTCCGGCATTATTTTTATCATTTGAGTTCTCCTACTCCATTTTTCATGCCTCGGTTTACGTTTCTGGAAAATTATCATTTTGTCCTTAGTACACATTTTGACCTCAATTTCAGGATTTTCATTAATCCTTCCCTTTTACGAGGTGTTATAGAAGGAGCCTTCCAAGGATCCCTAGCTTACTGAGGTAATTATATTATCTCACCCCGCATTATGGGGATTACCATTTCAGGTACAGGAGCTGATGGTGCTGAGGCATCGCGTGGCAAGAGGCCAAATGAGTGATACTACTTGACATGATTGTCAGGGTCTTATGGATATTTAGATTTTTACCTTACATACTTTATTTTGAGTTGTATAACCCATGTATTTTTTCGAGAACATAAGAGATGTCTATGCCAGGTTGATACTCTATATATGCTGTTAGTGATGCATGCTCAAGTCTATGTTACTTATTTAATTGCTTTTCTTTTGTTTATTTCATGTAGTTATATAAGTAACATCATGGACATTATTTTGATAAAATATGATTATGAGATAGCCTAGGCCATGGTGGCTGGGCAATATTTTTTATCTATGTTGTGTTATGCCTGGATTACAGTAAACTATCAATCAGGTTGAAATTATTACGGTGGGAATTATCCCCAGTGGCCCAAAATACAAACGGAATGTTGTCCATTTTATATTGGCCTTGGAAGTGAAAAAGCTTGCAATACATAAGGAAAAAAAGAAAATTTATTTAGTTAGCTTCTGCATTAATTAAGTTGAGGATGTCGCGCTTACTATCATATGAATGTTAATTAACCGGCTACAGACAGGGCATTACAAAATCGAACTGATATGGTACTTCTTTACAGCTCACACTTAAATACTTCCAACACATGTTGTTGTCCATTTGCTAATTACAAAGTTCCCATTACTAGACTCCTTCGTAAGATTTGTTTTTGTATTTACACATTTGAGATTGTTTTTAAGCTTAATTTAATTAAATACTTAATATTTTATAAAATTAGGTTTATTGGGATAATTTTGATATTAATTACATAATATAAAAATAAATAAATAAATTAACATTATCTTTGTGTTTTGAGCATATATTGAGTTCTAAACATTCAAGGCATTAATAGCTCTGCTGTTGCTGCACATCAGAAAATTTGCAGCAACACTTATTTTCACACGTATCTTGGAATTTTTGTTTATTACAGTATTCGGCTCCGTATTCTAGTGTTATTATATTTGCTATAACTTTCTCTATCTGCAGCGACAATAGAAACGAGGAACCCAACATTCAATCAAGATTTTTGGAAAGTTAAAACAGGTGTTCCTCAACTTTTACAAGAAGACCCACATCTGGATTGGACATGTAAATAATTTAATTTGCATGGGGTATGGTAAAGGAAGGCAAATACTTTTATGACGATGGACTACCTGGACATGCACCAATAAAAAGAGCATATATGGAGTTTTATACGCCATTTTTTTACACACTTTTATAAGCCATTTTAGTTCAAGACGAAAGCTACTCGACAAGACTATTGCGCAGATTGAGCGTGTTTTTATCTCTTGGAGCATGCTCAAGCGTCCAAGAAGACGCTTCAGCGCTCTTGGTGGCCTAAAAATACCATTTTTCCCTGCTAGGGCACGCTCAAGTATAACACCTCATATTTTTAAATCATATGATTATATTTAAAATATGGATTAAGGGGTAGGATTAGTGCAAATCCTGAGTTCTGGGTCAAAATACATATGAAGGATAAAACGGTAAATTGCCAAACACGTAATCTTAGGAAAGAAAATTTGAGTAGAAGGTCTCAAATGGATAAACCAACCCTGGAAATGGATTCATAATGAAAAATCGAGTGGTTAGGCAAGTTTCTAGAAAATTGATGAATAGTGTTTTTACCGGGTAAAAATATCGTGGTACAATTGCACCGTAAAGCGTGCCAAATGAATTTTGAGCTCTAGGTTTTGAAATAGGGATTTAATAATCTCATGTTGCAGGAGAGTAATTATCTCCTATCATAGACACAATCATGGGTGGGGCCCACTTATTTATAAAAAATAAAAAAATAGAAATTAAATTACACGGAAATCAATGGGTATGTAGGCAAAAGATGTTATCTTATGTTGCATAAGATTAATATTTCCCTTTGAATTAAGTTATAAATGGTACATAGGACTAGGAATTATGATTTCTGGTGAAAACTGATTGAAATTAGGGTTTTTGGAGAAGTATGCCCAGAGCGTGCAAAACAACTTAAAACTATGATTTCCCCAAACGACCGGAAGACTCCGGATTCATCTAATCAAGGACAATTAAAGAACAATGGTTAATGTTAAAAATTGGAATTTCTAAATAGTCTAGGAATTAATGGACGTTTAGTGGATTAAGTATTATTGCATCATCCCTTTCCTCCCTCCTTCTTCTGCAAACCTGCAACCTTCTCAAGTTTGTGCAAGTTTTGGTTTGAATTTTCATTCAACCAAAACACACCCAAGTCTCCACCAAAACACACCCAAATCTCCACCAAAACACAACTTCCACTATATCAGACTTTAAGTAAACAACCTCCTAAACACAACTAAGGTATTTTCAAGGCTTGAAACTCACTAATTTTAGAGGAAAATGGGAACCATATCTGCGGCCATTGGTGAGAATTTTGATGTTCTTGGAGTTGATTGATCCTCCAAGGCTTGGGTGTTGTGTGGAGGAGTCCTAGGAATTGATTGTGGGTAACTTTCAACACATTTCATTTGTTGATTCATTGGATTGATTTTATGAACCTATGGTTAGTGTGCATGGATTGATATGGTTAGAGAGCTCAAATTGAAAATTTGTATTAGATAAAAGTGTCTTAGAATGACGTTTTATAGTGATTGAGCTCATAAAGTTTATTGGTGAAAATTTTCATAAAATTGAGTTGGAATTCAAGACTTTGTGAAATGGATATGTTGTGGGATTGTGTAATTGAGCTGTGAAGTGATAAACCCTTGGTTTATAAGGTTTTAAAGCATGAATTAGCTTACTTTGTCTGATTAAATGGATGGAAAAGAGGGTTAATATCATGGAAAGTCCTAAATACAAGTTCTGAAAGTTGTATTGAAAAATCACATTGTTCTTGTAGGAAAATGAATCTCAAGAAGCAAATGAGAAAAGGTTGAAGATTCTAAAGAAATTGGAGAATTCAAGTGTTGAGCGCTAAAACATCCAAAGCGAACGTTTTAGCGCACTGCTGCAAAATGAAGTAAAAAAGTGTTGGTGCTGAGCGCTAAAATGGCCAAAGCAAACGTTTTGGTGCTCTGCTGTTCAAAATGATTCGGGTCTTGAACGCTAAAACGTTCAAGTCAAATGTTTTAGCGCTGAGGATAGTTGAAAGCAATTGGGCATCCGTCAAAGTTGAACGCTAAAACGCCCAACAAGGAACGTTTTAGCACCCATGTCAGTTAGTGGATGTTATTTCAGTTTTGGAATTTGTAAACTATAAAAGGGCAAGGGGCCTTCACACTTGATAGATGATCTGATCTGACTTTTCATTCTCTGAGAATTTCCAAATCCTTTAGGTCCTAGTCTTGTATTAGTTTAGTGTACTTTATGTAATTGTGATTGAAGATTAAAGATTCAACAACATAACAATGGAGTTTGATCTTTCTTCTTCTCTTGTTATTTCTATTCCTATATCTGAGTAGAGTCCTTTGTAGTTAAATTTCAATGGAACTCAAAGATGAATTTATGCATGGTTGACTGAATATTATGATTATCTGTTATGTGATGATATGAAATTGTCTTTATCAATTCTTTCCATTAAGGGAGTAGTGTAGAACAGGAATGTTTACATTATTTCTGTAATTGACAATTTCATCATCATTGTTTTAGTATTCAAGGGATTGGAACTAGGACTCTGATGTAATCTTTAAAATCATAGTGCTTAATGTATGAATTAAGAAGGGAATTACCAAGGGATTGGGGTTCTTGATTAATGTATCAACCAAGATAGTAAGGGATTACATCTTGGTGATAATAAAAAGGTTGATTGACATCACATGGGAGATAATTCATAATAGGATTGATTCTTACATAAGTTTATGATTGAGGGACATTGATTTCTTACTACTTGTTGTAAAATTATAATTCACATTTTAGTTATTTTACCAAATCCAAATACAATTCGAATTCTGGTGACAATTATCAATGCATTCAATGAATTCTTGTTTGATTCAACTTAGTTATAAATGGTTAGTTGGTGTTTGAACATAAATCCTCGTGGGAACGATCTTTACTTATCATCTTATTACTTGTACGACTAGTACACTTGCTAAAGTCGCAACAAGTTTTTGGCGCCGTTGCCGGGGATTTGTTCTTTCAACATTGACAGAAACCATTAATATTTGAGATTGAATCTTTTATTTTCAGCAATTTATATTTTTGTGTGAAGTTTTTTTCAATTCCAATTCTGGTGTACGCGAGGTACTATTAATCCAAACTTTTTGTTGTTTAGTCCAGAATTAGAAAGGACAGTTAGGAAGAACAAAAAGGTAGCAAGACAAAGGAGACTACAAGAAAGGGGTGAATCCAGTGTGACAATTCAGGAAGAAGTCATGGAAGATAATCACGGGCCACCACCACAGAGGACATTGGGAGATTATATGACTCCCGCTGTAATTCCACCAATTGGGAGTGTTTTTCGACCCATTGTGGAACCCAACAACTTTGAGTTGAAACTTGCATTAGTACAATTGGTGCAGAAAGAACAATTTGATGGCACAAGTGCAGAAGACCCCAATCTGCACATTGAGAATTTCTTACTTTTGAGTGATATAGTGAAGATCAATGGTGTGACTAGAGATGCTATCTTGTTAAGGTTGTTTACTCATTCATTGAAGGATGAAGCAAGAAGATGGTTACAGTCATTACCTCAAGGAAGTATCACAACTTGGGATGATCTGCAGACAAAGTTTTTAGCCCGATTCTTTTCAGCATCAAATAGGGAAAAGTTAAAGGATGAGAACACAGGGTTCAAACAAAAAGAAGCATAGTCTATCTATGAAGCCTGGGAAATATTCAAAACACTCTTGAGAAAATGTCCACAACATGGAATCGAAGTGTGGAATCAGGCAGCAATATTTCTCCAAGGGTTAACAACCAATACAAGAACATTGGTGACTGCCGCAGCTGGTGGTTCATTAACAACCAATACAAGAACATTGGTGACTGCCGCAGCTGGTGGTTCATTAACAACCAAGACCCTTCAGGAAGCCCTTGACATATTTGAATCTCTAGCATCTCAATAATTTGACAATGCTCCAGTGAATGACAGAAGAACGGGAATTATAAAACTTGATGGGTATGATGCTTTGTTAGCCAAGAATGATCTGATGATGCAAATGCAAAAACAACAACAACAACAACAACAATAGTTGGATGCTCTCACTAAGCTACTATCCTCTCAAAATCTTGCTTCTTTGGAAAGTAATTCTGTGTGTCCAATTTGTGGGAAAGGCCATGTTACAGAAGATTGTGATTATGGGGGATCTGCAGAACAAGCAGAAGTGAATGGGGTATGCTATGATCAGAGCCGAGTTGAGAAAGCATATTGAAGAACTATCTGTAAAGAATTTATCAGACCGAATGTGTCTCCATGGGGTGAACCGGTAATATTTGTGAAAAAGAAGGATGGTAGCATGAGATTGTGTACTGACTACCGGCAGTTGAACAAGGTTACGATTAAGAACAAGTACTTGTTGCCCCGTATTGATGATCTTCTGGACCAGTTGAGGGGTGCTTGTGTGTTTTCTAAGATTGATCTTCGGTCCGGATACCACCAGATTTGGGTTAAGCCGGAGGATGTGCCTAAAACGGCTTTCCGATCCAGACACGGACACTTTGAATATCAGGTAATTCCTTTTGGGCTTACTAATTCCTCGACGGTGTTCATGGACTATATGAATCACATCTTTAAACCCTATCTGAATCAGTTTGTTATTGTGTTCATCGATGATATCTTAATCTATTCCAAAAGCAAAGAAGAGCGTACGGATCATCTGAGGACGGTGTTACAGGTGCTGAAAGATAAAAGCTATATGCTAAATGCGAATTTTGGTTATCTGAGGTGCAATTTCTGGGTCATGTGATTTCTGCTAGTGGTGTTGCTGTGGATCAAAGTAAGATTGAAGCGGTAAGTAACTGGGAAGGACCTCAGACTGTAACTGAGATCAGAAGCTTTCCGCGTCTTGCAGGTTATTATCGCAGGTTTATACAGGGATTTTCTGCTATGGTATTGTCGTTGACCGAATTGACACGAAAGGATACTCCTTTTGTGTGGACCCAAGAATGTGAGGAGTGATTTTTTACTCTTAAAGAAAAATTGACTACTGCTCCTGTGTTGACACTTCCCGATTTGGAAGGTGAGTTTGAATTATACTGTGATGCTTCCAAGAAAGGTTTGGGGAGTGTGTTGATGCAAGAAAGGAGAGTGGTTGCTTATGCTTCTAGGCAGTTGAGGCCTCACGAGGAAAATCATTCGACGCACGACTTGGAGCTTGCTGCTATTATGTTTACCTTGAAGATCTGGAGGCATTTTTTGTATAGATGAAGTTTGCAGTGTTCAGTGATCACAAAAGCTTGAAACATTTGTTTGATCAGAAAAAGTTGAACATGAGACAGCGAAGATGGGTAGAATTCTTGAAAGATTATGATTTTGAGCTGACATACCATCCGGGTAAAGCTAATTTGGTGGCAGATAGGAAGTCTGTCAACTTATCTCATATGATGATGTGGGATAATGAAGTGATTGAGCAGTTCCGGTATTTGAAAATAACAGATTTTTTTGCAGGTATGATTTGTGACATTGAGTTGAATAGAATTAAGAATGAGTTGCTTGAGAAGATTAAAAAGACTCAAATACGGAAAGACAATAATAAATATTTGAAAGGCCAGAGTGGCATATTTTTGAATGAACAGAGATTGTTGTTATATCAGGGCAGGATTATTGTGCCCAAGGAGCTAGCAGATGAAGTTATGGTTGAGTCCCAAAAGGGTCAGTATGCTATTCACCCATATGCCATATAAATGTATCAAGATCTGAAGGTTAAGTTTCTGTGGCCTGAGATGAAAAAGTATGTTGTGGAGTATGTATCAAAGTGTTTAGTTTGTCAGAAAGTGAAAATAGAGCATCAAAAACCTGATGATTTACTTCATCCACTGGATATACCAGAGTGGAAATGGTAGAGCATTTCTATGGATTTTTTTGTTGGTCTACCTCAGACTCAGGCTGGTTACCATTCTATTTGGGTTATTGTGGACAGACTTACGAAGTCTGTCCATTTTCTGCCAGTGCGAGTGGATTTCTCTACGGAGATATTAGCAAAACTATATGTGAATGAGATTGTAAGGTTCCACGAGATTCCGGTGAGTATTGTCAATGATCGGGACCCGAAATTTACTTCGCACTTTTGGGGAGCTTTGCAACAGGCTTCTGCACTCAGCTTAGGCTGAGCACTGTGTATCACCCGCAGACTGATGGTCAGAAATATAGGAACATATAGAAACTTGACGATATGCTGAAAGCTTACACACTAGAGCAAGGTACTGCTTGGGACAAATACTTGTCATTGGTGTGGGTCGTGGCACAAGAGCTTACTATAACATTTTTCATTCCAGTCCAGGCATGGCATCGTATGAGGCATTGTATGGACAGAGATGTCATACTTTTACTTGTTGGATTCAGGTAAGTGACAAAGAGAGATTTGGTCCGAATTTTCTGTAATAGACTATAGTTCAAATTGAAATGCTCATAGAAAACCTTAAACAGGCACAGAATCGACAAAAAAGCTATTACGAAAATAAACACAGACCGCTGGAATTTGAAGAAGGTGATCATGTATTTGTGCGGTTATCTCAGGTCATTGGTGTGGGTCGTGCATTATGAGTAAAGAAGCTGAGTCCCTGATTTATTGGGCCGTATCAGATTATGAAAAGACTAGGATTAGTAGCCTATCAGCTTGCCTTACCTCCACAGTTGTCGAACCTACACGACGTTTTTCATGTATCGCAGCTGCGGCGTACGTTCCGGATGAATCACATATGGTGATACCAGATGATATTGAAATCGGGAGAACCTGAAGACTCCCATAAGTCCCATTGAAATACTGGACCGCAGTGAGAAGAGGCTGAGAAGCAAAATTATCCCCATGTTAAAGATTCAGTGGGAAGGACGTACACCTGAAGAGGCTATTTGGGATCAGGAGGATGAGATTCTCCAGCTGAATCTTGAGTTAGCGGACATGTATGAATTAATTTTGCGGATAAAATTTCAAAAAGGAAGGGTGAATATAACACCTCATATTTTAAAATCATATAATTATATTTAAAATATGGATTAAGGGGTAGGATTAGTGAAAATCCTAAGTTCTAGGTCAAAATACATAAGAAGGGTAAAATGGTAAATTGACAAACACGTAACCCTAGAAAAGGAAATTTGAGTAGCAGGTCTCAAATGGAAAAAATAATCCTAGAAATGGACTCAGAATGAAAAATTGAGTGTTTAGGCAAGTTTCTGGAAAATCGATAAATAATGTTTTTACTAAGTAAAAATATCGCGGTATAGTTTCATCGTAAAGCGTGACGAATGAATTTTGAGCTCTAGGTTTGAGAATAAGTTATAAATGGTACATAGGAATAGGAATTATGATTTCTGGTGAAAATTGATTAAATGAGGGTTTTGGGGAAGCATGCCCACAACGCGCATAACAGCTTAAAACTGTGATTTCACCGAACGACTAGAAAACTCCGGATTCATCTGATCAAGGACAATCAAAGGACAATGGTTAATGTTAAAAATATTAGTTTCTAAATATTCTAGGAATTAATCGATGTTTAATGGATTAAGTGAGAGATTTTAATTAATTTGAATTGCGTGAAGTGGCGGTGGGACCCACCCCACTTAAGTGGATTTGTGCCACCTAGGAAAGTCGCTATTACATCATTCCCTTCCTCCCTCCTTCTTCTCCAAACCCGTGGCCTTCTCAAGTTTGTGCAAGTTTTGGTTTGAATATTCATTCAACCAAAGCACACCCAAATATCCACCAAAACACAACTTCCACTACATCAAACTTTAATAAACAACCTCCTAAACACAACCATGGTATTTTCAAGGCTTAAAACTCACTAATTTAGGATAAAAATGGGACCCATGCCCACGGTCATTGGTGAGGATTTAGATGTTCTTGGAGTTGATTGATCCCTCAATGCTTGGGATTGTGTGGAGGAGTCCTAGACCTTGATTGTGGGTAAGTTTCAACATATTTCATTGGTTGATTCATTGGATTTGATTTTATGAACCTAGGGTTAGTGTGCATGGATTGATATGGTTAAAGAGCTCAAATTGAAAATATGTATTAGATAAAAGTGTCTTAGAATAATGTTTTATAATGATTGAGCTCATAAAATTTATTGATGAAAAAGTTCGTAACTTAATGGTGCTTTATATTTTGATTGGATGCACCATCGTGTTGATGATCCATGTGTGATCATTGGGTTTCCTCCCACGGACTTGAACTTGAACTTGGTGGGTTGCCTTTGGTCCTTGACCAAAATGATTGTGGTAAGTGATTATGTAAAAATGCATGAGTACTTGAATAACCATGTACATGTTCAAGTATACCGATCGTTCCAAGTAATAAAGTGATAAGTAAGATCGTCTCCACAGGGATTGATAAACAATTACTACTATAACCAGTCCTCTTAAGTTAGATAAATCAATTGGTGTTTCCACACTATGGTAACTCAAAATGTAAAGACTTGTTTTTAGGGTTTTTATGAAAAAGACTTAAAATAAATGCAAAAAATGTTTTTGTAGAAGAAGTGATGAAGAAGACTGTAGCCAGGGTACATTCACCAATTGTTCCCAATTTTACTTCGGATTGATTCATAAAACCTATTGAAATTAACAACTCAGACAAATTATCATCTTTTAGAAATAATTAGTTAGATCCCAATCCCTTGGCGATCTAACCCTTTACTTCAATTGGAACCCTAATCCCTTAGTAATTCCGCCTGAAAATAAGCATTATGTAGATAAATCCCACGACTGCAATCCATACAAGTCTATCCCTAGAACATGCATGGAGAGTCATCTTTATCTCCTTTCAGGATCAGTATTCCAATATCCCTATTGTGAATCCTGATCCCCAGAATATCATTTCCTATTAGGTTGATCAGATCTAATAGAAATAATATCAATACGCTCAAGATAAAAGATGAAATATATTAATTCAATACATAGAATGATTCAATCCTTGTAGCAATTGTTTACAAAGGGATCATGCCCCTGACTACAGAAATAGATCTAGCCAATCAACATCATGATCGCTGATCTAATTTCAACATGAACTGAAAATAAAATAAAGAAAAGTACAAGAACGGAACGACGAACGCGAAGAACGCCCTCCTCTTTCAGCCGGATCTGCTCCTTCTAGGTCTTGTGGTGTATTCTGATGTATCTTCTTCAAGGGTTGAGTCTCTTTTTATAAGAGACTTTGACCTAAAATGTGAAATTTGAATTTCCAACCTTTCGCGCCTCCCACGCTGATGGCGCGGATCTCGCGCTCTCAGCGCGGGACCTTCTGCCAATTTTCTTCTTCCCACGCTCTGAGCGCCATTCCCGCGCTGTTGGCGCGGGATTTTAGGTCTTCTTTTATGCATTGATTGAGTCACTTTCTTCTTCTTTTCTGCTGTGAGCGTGAAATTACAAGATTGCCCTTCTGATTAAACGTATAACGGAAATCTTACAATTTATTACATAAACGTTATAACGGAAATATTAAAGTATGAATTTATTACAGAAACGTTTAACGGAAGATTTAATTAAAATAAATTTGAATTCAAATTTCGAATTTAAAATCTGAATTCAACAGTTGCGCGATCCTCTGATGCTGCAAGCGCCATTCCCACGCTCGTAGCGTGGGCCTTTAGTTTCACTTTGTCCTTTTCAGCTCCAATTTGTGCATTTCTCCTATGAAATCAACATAAAATCAGTATATAACCTCAGATTAAGATATTTGACAAATTAACATTGATTTTGCCCTTTTCTTGCATCAGATTAAGTAATTCTTCCTCTTTTTATCTTAGAATTCCTTATATGCTGATCGCATATCAAATAATTCCCAGATTTAAACGTTGCTGTCCCCAGCAATGTACAAGACTCAATCCAGGAAATAATCAATTAATCCAACATAACATTCCAGAGACACTCTCAGACACAATATGCCATGCATGCCTGACTCAACATCATAAACTCCCAATAATGTCATCAGTTTCTTAGAGATACAAGTCTACATTGGTTATCCCTCACACAGATAAATAATATTCACTCAACACTCAGTGTTTAAGGGTATAATGAGCACTCAATCACTCAAAGCTATAACACTACCATAGGCTTGATCATATTCTCAAAAATTCTTAAAAATGAAGAATCACACACATGCATTAATTGATCAAAAGGACTTCACAGGTTGTAACTTGGCCGGGGTAACAGGGTAGGAATATATGGATAGTAGCTCAAACAACAATGAGATTGAAAAAATGATATTATTTCACTTTAACACATTCAATTCAATGATTTTTGCTCCACTAGCATTCCCACAGAATTTCAGGAATTAATTCCTTCCAGCCACCTTTTACTCTTTTCTTTTTTCTTGCTTTTTTTCTTTTTTTTTTCTTTTTTTTTTTTTTTATAAGGGCATAGATGAATTTTTTTTATTTTTATTTTTTTTATCCCTTAATCACTTGACCTTTGTGGAGCTTACCTCAATTTCTTTATTTTATTTTCAACACATTTAGTGATTCAATCTCAATCAAGGTAAGTCACATGGATATAGGCTAAGCCATCAATTAGGCCATAGGTCATTTATCAACAAATAAGTTCAAGCTCAAAGGGGCTAGCAAGGGAAAATTTCATACATGTGGGTTATTTTGGCCAATAGCTAATAAGAACAAAATGCCTTTATCATATCAATCAATGCATGAATCACAGAGAAACCAATCAAGTTCTAGAGTATTACAACAGTGAGGCCTCTCAACAAAAATTTCAGTGTTTAGGCTCAAAACCTCACAGCTATGGTATCAATGCAGACTCAAGAAAATTGACTTCAGACATTATCAGAATTCACAATATTAACTCAGACAAACGAGCAATCATGCAATCTAATTATGCCTATGCAATTTTATGCCAGAAAGTCATACAATATATTCCAAGAATTTAATCATGTACAAAAAAGATGAGCACATTTAAACCTGGGATTTGTTCAAAACACACCTTTTTATTTTATTTTTATTTTTTTTTTTTTTAATGGCACACCAAATAACTATAAAAAATAACTAAGAAAATGAAAAGAGTTAGGATATCTCCCCTGATAGAAGAATTGCAGTTCTAAGATGCAAGCCCACCATTCCCAGATTTAGAGCATTGCTGTCCTCAGCAATAATTAAACCACAAGAAGGAAAACCTGCACAATGGAACAAGCAGTGGCATATAGAAGATACTATAATGCGCACACTAAAACATCAGAGAAAAATATACTAACTAAAATACAAAACAGAAAAATAAACTAATGTACAAAATCTCCGTCAGCAAGGAGATAAAGTCAAACCTCCATGTCATCCCACTCAGCAGTGTGGGATGACTCAGCAAATGGAGGATCTGGTGGTATTGGCTGCCTTGGTGTTTGGAGCCACCATTCCCAGATTTGGCCCAAACCATGGAGCCATGTTAGAAACTCTTTGAAGCTTTGATTCTTCTTAGAGATAGAATCTCTATGTCTCTTGTCAAACTTTAGCTTCCGGTGTCTCTTCCAACTCTTATCAAAGAGTTTGATCACCTCCTTTCTCAGTACCTTCTTCATTGTAGGATGACTCCTCCCTTGGGGTTTCTTCTCATGTTTGTCATCCTTCTCATTAAGAATTTTGTTGGTATGGGAAGATGGATCTTTATTTTTTGAATCAGTCTCCTGTTCCTTTAATACTTCAGTCACTACCTTGTTACAAAAGAAGATTTCTTTTAGAGTTTTAGGAGACTCCTTCGATTCCACCTTCATGACACCATTTTTCTTGGCATCATTTGTTTTTTTAGGAACCTTAACCGCCACATTTTGTTTTTCCTTTGAAACTTTAAAACAATCATCTTTGTGAGAAGACTGTTTTAAAGAATTAAAGACATTGATGGTAACGGTCTCATCATTCATCCTTAGCTCAAGCTTTCCGTTTTCAACATCAATCAATGCACGGGATGTAGCTAAGAAAGGTCTACCCAACAAAAGAGGCATTGCAGCTCCTCCTTCCATATCCAACACCACAAAATCAGCAGGAAAAATGAACTTGTCCACCTTCACAAGAACATCTTCTATTATTCCACTCGGCTTCCTTGAGGACTTATCAGCAAGTTGTAAAGATGCTTGAGTAGGCTTCAACTCGGTAATCCCCAAGGAATTGCAAACAGAAAGGGGCATCAGATTAATGCTAGCCCCAAGATCACACAATGCCCGACTGATTTTTGTGTTCCCAATTTCAATAGGGATATTGAAGCTCCCTGGATCATTACGCTTAGGCGGGACCTTCTTGGTAATAATAGCACTACACTCCTCAGTGAGTGTCACCGTTTGGCATTCCTGCAGTTTGTGCTTCCTTGACAACAAGTCCTTCATAAACTTTGCATAATTTGGCATGCTAGACAAAGCTTCAGCAAAAGGAATATTGATGTGCAGCTTTTTGAAGATATCCAAAAACCTGTCATAATGCTTATTATAGGCTTCTTTCTTGAACCTTTCTGGGTAAGGTGCTTGAGCCATCACATACTCATGGCTCAACTCAAACTTCTTCTTCTCAACTGGCTTTTCTTCTTCCACAGGTTTTTCAATTTCATTTTCTGGCTCCTTAACCTCCTTAAGCTTCTTCTTAGCTTCCATCTTTGTGTTTGGCTTTTCTGGGGTTGCCACTACTTTCCCGCTTCTAGTTGTAATATACATGCAATCCTCTTTTGGATTGATAATTGTATTACTTGGAAATGTACCTGGAATTCTTTCTGAAAATTGTTTTGCCAGCTGGCCTATCTGATTCTCCAGGTTCCTAATAGAAGCATTTGTGTTCTTGTTGTTGGCTCTGGTTTCTTCCATGAAAGCATTGGTGTGTTGAGCCATCTCATTAGAAGCCTTAGCCATTTGAGCAAAAGCTTTTTCCCACTCAGCAGGCTCTTTGTTGATTCTGTGAAGGTTGAGCATAATTATTATTAGTTTTGAAATCCATACCTGATCCTTGAGTCCTCCGTTGAAATTGTTGTTACCTCCAGGGAAATTTTGATTTCGCTGGAAATTTTGTTGTTGTTGAGGACGCTGATCGTACCAGATCCCATTCACCTGTAATTGTTGAAGTGAATCTTCGGATGATGGATTTGGGCACTCATTGGATTCATGACTTTCTTGACATTGGTCACAAATCGGTGGAGTTGTTTGAACTTTTGACACTTGAAATTTGTCAAATTTTTCACTCAAGCTGTCAAACTTCTTAGATAATGATATTACATCATTATCTGTGGATTTTTTCATTGCTCTTTGTGTGGGAACTAGCACACTTTCATTTTCATTTCTTGCAAGCTTTTTGATCAACTCAATAGCCTGCTCAGATGTGCTTTCCCGAATAGAACCTCCAGCGGCACTATTTATTATCATCCTTGTTTCGGGGGTGATTCCATTGAAAAATATCACCACTTTTCTATCATCATCTCCTTCATAATGTGCACATTTCCTGTTTAATTCTTGGAATCTGTTCCAAGTTGCACATAGTGATTCTCCTTCCAACTGGCGAAAGTTTGTTATTTCATTCACCAGCTGATTATATTTCTCCATGGAGAAGAAATGATCAAAGAATTTACTGGACAGATCTTCCCATGTCAGGATGCTGTTTGCTGGTTGTCTTTCGATCCACCTCAATGCTTTTCCCTTAACAGCGAAAGGGAACAACCGAAGCCTGATAGCATCTGTAGATACCCCATTGTGTTTGGTGGTATCACAGACCATCAAGAATCGGTCTATAAACTCATGTGGATCTTCATCATCAGCTCCAGAAAATTGAACCCTTTCCACCAAAGAAATTAATGATGGCTTGAGTTCAAAATTATTAGCCTCCACATTTGGCCTGACTATGCTTGAATTGGCCCTGTTGAATACTGGAGTCAAAATTGTATTCAACAGTCTTGGAGGTTGATTGTTGGCATTTCCTCCTCGCCCATGACCAACATTGTTATTTTCTGCCATCTCTTGAATTGGTTGTAAAGGTGTGTGCTTCAAATCTTCCCAAATGATCTGTCTAGCAGCCTTCCTTAGTTGCTTTTCTGTCTTTGTAATTTCAGAATCTATTACAAAGTCTTTAGGCGGAAGTCTACCTCGCATAAAAATCAGAGAAAATTATTAGTAACACCTGAACAACACAACAAGATAAAAGAATAAAAAATAAGAATCTAATCTCAAGAATCTACGGTTATTTGTAATATTGTAAACACAATCCCCGGCAACGGCGCCAAAAACTTGTTGCGATCTCGGCAAGTGCACCGATCGTTCCAAGTAATAAAGTGATAAGTAAGATCGTCTCCACAGGGATTGATAAACAATTACTACTATAACCAGTCCTCTTAAGTTAGATAAATCAATTGGTGTTTCCACACTATGGTAACTCAAAATGTAAAGACTTGTTTTTAGGGTTTTTATGAAAAAGACTTAAAATAAATGCAGAAAATGTTTTTGTAGAAGAAGTGATGAAGAAGACTGTAGCCAGGGTACATTCACCAATTGTTCCCAATTTTACTTCGGATTGATTCATAATACCTATTGAAATTAACAACTCAGACAAATTATCATCTTTTAGAAATAATTAGTTAGATCCCAATCCCTTGGCGATCTAACCCTTTACTTCAATTGGAACCCTAATCCCTTAGTAATTCCGCCTGAAAATAAGCATTATGTAGATAAATCCCACGACTGCAATCCATACAAGTCTATCCCTAGAACATGCATGGAGAGTCATCTTTATCTCCTTTCAGGATCAGTATTCCAATATCCCTATTGTGAATCCTGATCCCCAGAATATCATTTCCTATTAGGTTGATCAGATCTAATAGAAATAATATCAATACGCTCAAGATAAAAGATGAAATATATTAATTCAATACATAGAATGATTCAATCCTTGTAACAATTGTTTACAAAGGGATCATGCCCCTGACTACAGAAATAGATCTAGCCAATCAACATCATGATCGCTGATCTGATTTCAACATGAACTGAAAAGAAAATAAAGAAAAGTACAAGAACGGAGTGATGAACACGAAGAACGCCTCCTCTAGGTCTTGTGTGGTGTATTCTGATGTATGTCTTCTTCAAGGGTTGAGTCTCTTTTTATAAGAGACTTTGACCTAAAATGTGAAATTTGAATTTCCAACCTTTCGCGCCTCCCACGCTGATGGCGCGGATCTCGCGCTCTCAGCGCGGGACCTTCTGCCAATTTTCTTCTTCCCACGCTCTGAGCGCCATTCCCGCGCTGTTGGCGCGGGATTTTAGGTCTTCTTTTATGCATTGATTGAGTCACTTTCTTCTTCTTTTCTGCTGTGAGCGTGAAATTACAAGATTGCCCTTCTGATTAAACGTATAACGGAAATCTTACAATTTATTACATAAACGTTATAACGGAAATATTAAAGTATGAATTTATTACAGAAACGTTTAACGGAAGATTTAATTAAAATAAATTTGAATTCAAATTTCGAATTTAAAATCTGAATTCAACAGTTGCGCGATCCTCTGATGCTGCAAGCGCCATTCCCACGCTCGTAGCGTGGGCCTTTAGTTTCACTTTGTCCTTTTCAGCTCCAATTTGTGCATTTCTCCTATGAAATCAACATAAAATCAGTATATAACCTCAGATTAAGATATTTGACAAATTAACATTGATTTTGCCCTTTTCTTGCATCAGATTAAGTAATTCTTCCTCTTTTTATCTTAGAATTCCTTATATGCTGATCGCATATCAGGTGCCTTGGTTGATGTTCTGTACACCAGAGTGAGCCATTGGACTGAGTAATCTCCAGAACCTCTGGGTTACTAAGATATATACGTATATCGCACCCCGTGTTGGGGCATTTATTTCAAGTAGTAGTGGGGTTGGAGTTGTGGGCAAGAGGCCCATAGGATGAGCATTGGAGACTTGTGCACTTTTTGCATTTTGAGGCCGTTGTGGCATAGGCTAGACTTAGGGCATGAACATTGTATATTGATTTAGGATTATGCATATTGTCATTTTTGTTCATGCCATATTTTGTCTAAGTTTAGTTGATAAATTACCTTGTTTTATTTTTAGGTTTATTTCATTCTATCTTGGAGGATTTATTTGTATTATGTTTTCATTGGAGAAATGTAAATTGTAATTATTGGACCTTCTGTAATCTTGAAGCATGATGAATGATGAAAGGGTAATAGACCTATTCTAGGATATGAGTTATGTTTAATGTAAAGAATGCATGCAATGGAATGATGTGTTTGAAATAAGTTTAAGTTTTAGATAATGTAAGCAATGAAATGTAAAGTGAGGAAATTAATGTAAATTGTAATGGGTTATAAGAGCACCAAGGCATTGCTGGTCCTTGAGTGCCATCTGATGTGCCTCTGGCAAGTGTAGTTTTCTGTGTTAAAATTGATAAGAATTGATTCATAAAAGAGTAACTTATATTTATATTTGCTAATTATATTGATTCTTTCTTTTCTATTGTACTTCTCACCTATTGGTTATATTTATACAGGTAAAAGGAGTGAAAACTAAAAATTATAAAAGAGTGTTGATGCAAGTCCATAATCCCAGAAGCATGGCGCGGACCAGCACCACACTGGCGCGAACCCGCACCAGTTTACGAATTCTGCACCAGAGGCTACCACATGGCGCCTCCTAGCACCAAAAGTGGCGCAAGTCAGTGCCAAAATACAAGAAGAAATGGCGCAATTCAGCGCCCAACAAGTCAAGAAGGGTGGCGCCACTAGGCGCCCAAAAAGGTGAAGAATGGTGCCAACCGGCGCCATGTTACGTAGATGCAGTTCCGACGTTTCAATTCTCACAGAGGCGCGGCGCAAACTTGCGCCAACTCGACGCCAACTAGCGCCAGTTTACGGGAAAGAAGTACCGTGTTTCTGAGGGTCATTTTTGGAAAGAAAAGAAACACATTATAAAAAGAACTATTTTACAGAATTAGGGTATGCAGAATCAGATCTGGATACTTGGGAGAAGAGAGGAGGCAGCTGTGGAGTTCTTCGCGTTCTTCGTTCTTCATCTTCTTCTTTGTATTTTCTTTCTCTTTTATTTTTGTTTATGTTGAATTTTAGATCAGCAATCATGATGTTGATGGGCTAGATCTCTTTATTGTAGTCAGGGTCACGATCCATATGTGAACCCTTGATACAAACGATTGGTTTATGGTTTTTGATTTATATAATTATCTTTATCATTACTCTGTGCGAATTTGATATTTCCTTTGTTAGAATTGATCGATCTGATAGTTGGGGATATTCCGATGATCAAAACCCTAGATAGGAATATTGGGGTTTTGATCTCGAAAGGGGCTAGGATAACGATCTGTATGCATGCTAGGAATAGAAGTATATGATAGCAGATGCTTAAATTATCGCGCTCATTGCTTGATCCCATGAGAAACATTGCAAGGAATTGGGGTTCCTCATAGGATTAAAGGGTTAACCCGACAAGGAATTGAGGGTTAACTATTAAATATTTTTTAGATGATAATTTATCTTAGTGATTGTATAGATGATTATTGTGAATCAATCCAGAGTAAAAAGCGGGGATCATTTGGTGAATGAATCCTGGCTACAATGCTTTTCTTATCCTTTTTACAAATCACTTCTCATTTTTATTGTTTTATTTCTCAAAACAAAAAATACAAAAATAAATCTTTTATTTTCAGATTTCAATTTCCATCAAATTGACAATATTTGTCAAAACCCTATTTGAATCCTTTCATTCTTTGAGAAAAAGTTTAATTGATATTAGATCTCAATCCCTGTGGAGACGAACTTTTCTTATCACTTTATTACTTGTGCGATCGGTATACTTGCCGGAGAGCATCACCATCCATGTTTATTAGGTACGATTTGAGGATAATAACACACTTTTGATAAAGTGGGATATGTTGAATAAACAAAGGAGATGCCGACGAATTTTTTATAAAATGACATATTTTGGGAGAGTTTATCTCCCTCGATAGAAGTCCAATAGGGACGTGCCATACACCATTTTGAAGGTTGAGATGTTACCTATATTGTTTCAAAACTTGGTAGCCATTGGAGTTGTACGCAGGCCTGTAGAGGTATTTGAGTACAGACTATTCTGGACGTCCTGCTGGAGGGGCTGTAGGGTACCTTGTTTTGAGAAATTTATTTCTTCCTCAATTAGGTCAAGTTAGACCCATGATATGTAAAATTGAAGCTTGAGGTGTCTAGTTTATTACATGAATGAATCGAATTGAATTGACACCCGAAAGAGAGAGATTCCAAAGACTGTGCAAGTATGAGACTGCACAGTTTGGGATAGCTTATAATAATTAATTAATACTACCTATACTAACAAGATGTATTTACTTTTCGGCAGCCCGGAACAGAAGAACTCCATAGTTAAGCGTGCTTGACTTGTAGTAATTCTGGGATGGGTGACCTCTGGAAGTTTTCCCAAGTAGTGTGTGAGTGATGAAAAAGTACACTGACAAATCTCGTCGTGTGTGTTAGTATGTGGGGATAGTCATTGATTCTTGAAGCGGCCGGACGTTACACATACAATATAAGAATCTATATTCCCAAAAATCAATTACCATTTTTTTTTAGTAATCTAAAAGGTATCCTCCGGCCATAATCGAAGACTAATGAGCACTGTCGGACCCTTTCGAATGCGACTCTCTTAAATCCTTTTTTTCCATTCTCAAGGCTCGAACTCGAGCCGTCCTGATAAGAATCTATTTTCCCAAAAATCAATTACCGTAAGAAGCACTCCGTTCTTTTTCTTTAATACAACATTATTAGAGATTTTTTAATTTTTAAAATCATGCAATGATTCATTTTCTAGACAGAACCATTAAAGTCAATAAATGATTCTTTCTTTTCCCATTCAAGTCTTCAGAAGGCATTGACTTATATGTTAAAAATATCCATTTCCACTTAAACATAGAAAAGTCATGAATCTCGCCACTTCCCCCTTTGTATTCGCAATTCTTTCCCGGCATTTGCTTGTGGTCACATAATCAATTTAAATAACAAGAAGGGAAACAGAAAGTCCCACCCACCCATCATTAATATTATACATATCTTTATGTTCTTTATCTTGGTGTACTATACCAACTTGTGATTTGGTCTAAATAGAAGAGACTAAAGAAAGAATTGGCATAATTTATTGAGGTAGAATATTCTTATTATTAAATTTTTCTATTATCATTGCATTATCACTTTAATTATCATTGAATTAAAAAATTGTTATTTTTTCTCTCTCTTTATTCAAATTTTTCTCTAATCCAATGGTAATTAGAGTGGTAATAGAAAAATTTAATAATAAGGATATTATTTCTCTAATTTATTTATGAAGCTCAATTTATATTGATAGTTTGATAATGATGTTGCACAAACTTATTGATATCTGTGCTTTGTTTTTCAACTCTAATACGCAAGCAACTAAACACAAAACAAATTAAAGTCAGTTATACTTTCAGGTCCATTTCCAAATAGCTAGTTTTATTATTCCAATTTCGTGTTTTCACAGAGAAACACATGATGGTCTCTGAGCTTCAATTTTTAGTGGTCATCACTGTAATCTGTTTGAGAATAACAAAAACCAAAAAAAAAAAAAAATTGCAGACACCAGAGACACTCCCCCTTCCCTCCTTTCCTAGTCGCAACTCTTGTTCCTTTTTTTTCTGGGTTGTCTCTGTATTTTTGGTGGCTGGATTCAACATCCATTATTGTTTATTGTTGTTGCCTTATATTAGCTACATCTCGAACATGCAGATGAGTTCTGTAGAGAGAAATGAAGACAACCAGATTCTGTAGAGAAGAAACGAAGATAACGATATGAAGAAGAAGGCACATTTGTCCAAACAATTTGGTGTCCAAATCCCTACATTCGGTAAACCAAAAATAAAACCCTTTTTGCTGGTATTTTGAGAAGGAAAAATCACTCACAATTTGTACATAACTTGAAATCCTGGTAAATTAGATGACCGGGTGAATTTTTGTAAAAACTCCTACCAAACATGGATATATATAAATTTCATTTTCACTTTCCTATCATTCCAAAAAAATTACTTTTACTTTTACCGAACAGCCCTTTAAATAGAAGGGTCGGCTTGGCTCAGCGGTAACTTGTCGTGGTGTGTCAGGTCACGGGTTCGAATCAACCTCTCTGCAAAAAGCAGGAGAAAGGCTGCCTAGAGTATTCCCTTTCTCAGACACTCACGAAGTGGATATTTGAACTGGGTCGGCCCTTTAAACTGCTCTTTAAATAACATGAAGGGAAACAGAAAATTCCACCCATTATTAATATTATACATATTTTTATGTTCTTTAACTTGGTGTACTATACCAACTTGTGCTTTGGTCTAAATAGAAGAGACTAAAGAAAGAATTGGCATAATTTATTTATGAAGCTCAATTTATATTGATACTTTGATAATGATGTTGCACAAACTTATTGATATCTGTGCTTTGTTTTTCAACTCTAATACGCAAGCAACTAAACACAAAACAAATTAAAGTCAGTTATACTTTCAGGTCCATTTCCAAATAGCTAGTTTTATTATTCCAATTGAATAACCAAGTTCTACCACAATGACCAACTTACTTCATTGCTTTCTGCTTTAAGCAGCGTTAGTACTTTTCATAGATATAGCCGAACAATAGAGTTCTCCAAAAGATAAATTCAATGGATGTTCTTTCTTTATTGATCATTGTTGCATATATACTTATCCCTTCTCTCAAAGTTTCCATAGCAGTTGATACCATTCTTCTATCCCAGTCCATCAGTGATGGCATGACCTTGGTTTCCCAAGGTGGAAAATTTGAACTTGGTTTCTTCAGTCCTGAGAATTCCAACAAACGTTACCTGGGAATTTGGTACAAGAATATCCAAATTCAGACAGTTGTTTGGGTTGCAAACGGGGTCAACGCCATCAATGATTCCTCTGGAATCTTAACACTGAACAGCACTGGCAACCTTGTCCTTAGACAACATGACAAGGTAGTTTGGTACACAACATCTGAAAAACAAGCACAGAATCCAGTAGCACAGCTTCTAGATTCAGGGAATCTTTTGGTAAGAGATAAGAGTGAAGCAAACCCTAAAGCCTATTTGTGGCAAAGCTTTGATTACCCATCTGATACAGCACTGCCAGGGATGAAGTTGGGATGGAACCGCAGAATTGGTCTGAATTGGAGAATGACATCTTGGAAGAGTCCTTATGATCCATCCCCAGGAGACTTTTATTGGGGTTCATTTCTCTATAATTATCCTGAGGTTTATCTTATGAAGGGAACAGAAAAGTATGTAAGAATTGGACCATGGAATGGCCTTTATTTTAGTGGCATACCAGATCAGAAGCCTAACCCCATTTATGATTTCATATTCATATCCAATAAGGATGAGATGTACTACATGTATAGCCTCAAGAAAGTTTCTGTAATCTCAAGATTGGTAGTGAATCAAACCACTTCTATGTGTTACCGTTATGTATGGATGGACGATGAACAAATTTGGAAGGTTTATAAGTCACTTCCAAAAGACAATTGTGACTATTATCGCCTCTGTGGAGCCTATGGGACTTGCATAATTACAGGCTCCCAAATCTGCCAATGTTTAAGAGGGTTTAGTCCCAAGTCACCAGAAGCATGGAACTCATCTGATTGGACTCAAGGATGTGTCCGCAATAAACCACTAAACTGCACTGAGAAACTCAAGGATGGATTTGTGAAAGTGGAAGGTGTAAAAGTGCCAGACACTACACAGACTTTGGTGGATGAGACAATAGGTCTAGACGAATGCAGAGTCAAGTGCTTGAATAACTGTTCTTGTATGGCCTATACTAATTCAGACATAGCGGGAGCAGGTAGTGGCTGTGTCATGTGGTTTGGTGATCTAATTGATATTAGACAGTTTCAAGATGCTGGGCAGGAACTATATATTCGAATGGATGCTTCAGAATTAGGTATGTTTAAGGTCTTTGTTATCTCAATGAACTTTATGTTTATATATATATTTGGTACAAGATGTAGCCACATTTTTATTAATTTGTTTATTTGGATTTATCAAATTCAACCATGAAGAAGAACAAGATGGGCACAAGAAGCAGCTGACAATAATAGTTACTACCACCATTGCTATAATTTCAGTGATGCTATTTGTTGGTTGTTGTCGTGTCTACATTGTACGGCGCAGTATAACTGGTAAGAATACTTTTATCACCATTTTCTCTAGAAGAATGGTTGTTTTTGTTTCTTTGTTGATTTAAGATGATTGTTAAGAATCTCACCTGGCAACTGGCTTCCTACAAATGTTATTACTCTATTATTTATTTAATCATGTCTGTGTTCACCTCTAAATGGAAAAAGAAGATGAGTTAATTAACAGTTTGTTTACACAATGAAGTTCATTCAGGGTAAGAAAGTAGTTAACCAAACTAAATTTATTTAAGGCTGTAAATTTTCGAACAAAGAAGAGTATCTGGAAGACTAGTGCGCCTTGCTATGATATTTCTCAGTCATCCTCGACATGCTTGTTAAATCAGTAGGGTAGTTGAGATAACCCTTTTTTATGCTTTTTGTCATAAACTCTTAGTTAGATAAGGCTCTCTGGTTTTATTGCATAACCATTGTAATTTCTTTTGCCTTGCAATAATTTATCTATCTTGGCCAAAGTAAATATTATGATCAATTTGAGAAAAAATGCAGATTAAGTGTACTAAATGAACTACATGGCCGAATCTTGACCATTTATCTGTTTAACCTTGTAATGGTGCAAAGTATTGACTTGACTAAACCAGCATATACATTATGCCTTTAACTAAACTGAAGCCATTGTTCCATTTTATCAGGGAATTCAGAAATTGTAGAACTAATAGAAGGTGATCAAACTAGAGGAGGTAGTGAGGATGATCTTGATCTCCCATTGCTCGGCCTTTTAACAATAGTGACTGCCACTGATAACTTCTCAATAAAAAACAAGATTGGAGAAGGTGGTTTTGGACCTGTATACAAGGTGATACAATTTTGTTTAGTATATGGGAAATAGACTTACAAAAAAAGTGTCTATATGATAAAGAGTATCTTAATTTTCTTGTACATGTTATTGTGTAGGGAAAATTAGTAACTGGACAAGAAATTGCTGTGAAGAGGCTTTCAAGAAGCTCCGGACAAGGAATGACTGAGTTCAAGAATGAAGTAAAACTGATAGCAAAACTTCAGCACCGAAATCTTGTTAAGCTTCTTGGTTGCTGCATTCAGGGACAAGACAGAATGCTGGTTTATGAATACATGACTAACCGTAGCTTGGATTGGTTGATATTTGGTATGAATATTAGAACAATGCTTATATTTTGATGGACTAATTTAATGATTCAATATAACTTTAGAAGTTATATACCTGAATTTTGTAATTTAGAATTCAAATTGGTAAATAGATTTAATTCATATGAAACAGATGAAACTAAAAGCAAATTGCTAGATTGGCCAAAGCGCTTCAACATTATCTGTGGGATTGCCCGAGGTCTTCTCTATCTTCATCAAGATTCTAGATTGAGGATAATTCATAGAGACCTCAAAACAAGTAATGTTTTGCTTGATGACAAGCTAAACCCGAAAATATCAGATTTTGGCATTGCTAGAATTTTTGGAGGAGATCAGACAGAAGGGAACACAAACCGAGTAGCTGGAACTTAGTGAGTATCTCAATACAAAGCTTTGTGTGATCTGTTTTGTGACACTCTTTTGTAATAATTTTTAATTTTGATGGTATGTTGCAGTGGCTACATGGCACCAGAATATGCTGCTGATGGACTTTTCTCTATGAAATCTGATGTTTTTAGTTTTGGTATTTTGTTGATGGAGATTATAAGTGGAAAGAGAAGTAGAGGTTTTTATCTCGAAAACCACTCTCCTAACCTTGTAACTCATGTAAGTTAAGTATGATAAATTTACAATTTAGATGTGTCATAGAAACTTGTGACAAGTAATTTTTCTTATTCTATGGTTTCAGGCATGGAGTCTTTGGAAAGAGGGAAGGGCTTTAGAACTGATTGACTCAAATATAGAGACCTCTTGTGTTCTGTCAGAGGTATTGCGTTGCATCCATGTTAGTCTCTTATGTGTTCAGCAATACCCTGAGGATAGGCCTTTAATGTCTTCTGTGGTTCTAATGTTGGGAAGTGAGAGTGAATTGGCTGAGCCAAAAGAGCCTGGTTTTTATGTAAAGAAGGACTCTGATGCAGCAACTTCTTACTCAGGTAGAAGTGAAATGATCTCAAACAATGGAATAACTATCACCTTATTAGAAGCTCGATGAAAATAGATGAAGTTAAAAACAAACTACAACATTGGTCATGTGAGTACATATCAGAAAAACTTTCAAATATGCACTGATTGATATGTAACAACTGAGAAGAAGTGTTTTTCAGTTCTTTTATTGTTCAGGCATAGATACTGTATAAAAAGAGTTTACATAGTCAGAGAAGATGGTGCTATAGGAAGTTAGTAACCATAGAGATAAAAAGAGGGAACGGCAATGTTTTGCTCTTATTATTTCTCACGTTACAAAATTGCCGTGTTATTAACTTTCTTGACATATCTCAATGTGTGTAAACCAAAAAATGTCACTGCTGCATAAAAGCTTGAGGTTTACTCAGTTGAAAAAGAAGAAAGGAAACTTTGGATAACAATGTTAAGAAATATAAATTATCTATTAATCACTTAATCAGCCACCAAAGTTGACTGTTGTTATTGTGTCTCGTTCTTTCCTAGCGTTTTGCGAGTCGCAAGTGGCAACTGGCAAGAAATCTTGCAATTTACCTTCCAGGTATAAGTTGTTGGAGTCAAAACGTGGTTTAAGTTAGTGTGAGAATTATTTGTGAAAAAATTGTTGAAAATCAACTATGTATATAATCATTTTTAAAGTCATCAGTTATGAAAAAAATTTAATTTATGTCATATTAATTAATAATTAATTTTAAGGCGATTTTTTCTTGAATTTATAAAAAAATCATCTTTTGTGCATTAAATAGTTGAAAAGGATATTAAATGGTTGAAAAAATTATTTGATTGAAGCTAAAAAATAATTGTAACGCGTTGACGAGAGCGGGGATTGATCGCCGGGGAGCAAGGGCATGGTGCGAAAAAGCACAGACAAGGAGCGGTTCTTGGCACACTTCTAGTGGTAGGTGTAACACCCCGTTCTAGAACCGGTTTGTTAACATTGACTTATGATATTAAGCGCAGTTACAATCACATTGGTGCAATTAAAATCCGGTTAAATTTTTCTTTTAAAACAAGCCGAATTAAAATTACCCAATTGCGTGACCATAACCATAATACATTGCGGAATAAAATACTTAAAGCTTACTACCATACTTTCATTTAATTTATTATGATCTCCATTTGCCCATTATATTATAGGATTTTTCATTAGTTACGCGTGGGTTCAAACCGCGCTCAAATCGAAGCTCTACAGCTCAAGTTACGCATTTTCTAAGAAAACAGGTGCTGAATCATGAGGACCCTCCGAGCTGATAGCGCCAGTCCCACGCTATCAGCGCCACAGATGCGCAGGACACAGGGAGGACGGCGCTCCCAGCGCCACAGTGGCGCCCTCAGCGCCAGAGCCACTGCCTCATTTTGGAAGTTGGCGCTCAGAGCGTGAATCCCACGCTCATAGCGTGGGCAGTCAGGAGCAAGCACCAAAACATGGCAGTTTGACCTACCTGTGGTGTTTTAACCATAACTTTAGTTATACTTATCCAATTAACACAATCTTGGTCTCTATGGAAAGCTAAGAAACATATCTACAACTTCCATCAAGACACAAGGGTCCAAATCTATCGTATAGGATACGAAAATTGGACAACAAGACAAGGTATCTTGGCTTTTACTTGAATTTTCAATCATAGGTTTTCTTTCACCTAATTTACATCATATAATCCTTTCAATACATGAATTCTAGTCTCTCTAGATACTCATACACTAAGAGAAGCATGCATATCATTTCATCATATATACAAATATCCAATAATTACATCATGTTTACAAGTTTCAATTACAAATCATGGGACTTAGCTACAAAACACTATGATCAACTCTTTGGCTCCCATCAACAAAAGAGATACCAAAGGGGATGAGCATAGGCTAAGTCCAACCAAATAAACCTAACATGCATATATCAAATGACTTTCATTTAGCAATCCTATACAAAGGAACTACAAAATGGCATGCTTAATTCAATTGATGCTAAATCTCCGTATATTCCTTTACTTCAAATATGACCACTTGCCATCAGAGGCTCCTGCAGCATCCTTGCCTGAAAGGGGGTCCCCAACAACACGGGGTGAGATATACGAATATATCCAGTAAACCTGGGGCCCTTGGAGTATCTCTCCACCCCATAGTTCAATAACAGTGTAATAGCAATGACAATAATAATGCAGCAAATACATATCCATGCAAGTGTACACAACATCTCCAGGAGAAATCCCTCGAGCTGTCCTAAGGATACTCATATGCAAATAGTCCTACTGGCCAGCTAAACTACCAAGTATGATTTACGCATCGTCATGCAACATACCAACATAGGGAAACACCATCCTATGTCACACCAAAGCATGCAAATACGTATAACAAAGCATTACACTATTTCATTGCATTTATATACAACAACACAACCATTACCCGTTCAGGGCTTGGTGGAACAATAAAGGGAATTACACCCAAGGTCCGAAGGCTTACCTCAATGCTTCCAACTTAACCTTTGTTCTTCACCAACCTTCACAACACAAATATCAATCTCAAGGAGCTAACCGAGCTCCATAGCTTGCTCCAATGGTTGGTTACTCACAGTTGGTCTAAATGCCTCAATCCTAAGCATCAAATTGACAATATCAACAATCAACCAAACCAAACCATTGATTACAAAAATAAGACAAACAATAGTCAAATGCATAATCTTGTGATTTTCCAAACAAAATTATACGACTATTTAAACTCATTTTCACCGATTAAATGTCATTCCTTGCATTTTTCTCAACATACTCTAGGCCTCAATCTACCTAGACCATAACCAATTCACTCACATAATCATAAACCCCAAAACACTATTCATCCAAAACCTAAATCATGGATTCTTCATGAAAATAGAGTTCAAAGGATGAAATCTTACCACCAAGTGGTGCACAATCAAGGGGTGAGGGTTCCTCAAGCTTCCATGGAGGTAGAAGCTCTCAAATCTCACAACTTCTCCAATGGGTCGCAACTTTGGGAGGAAGGATCTCAAACCACACAACTCCCCACCAAGACCCAAGCTAGGATTGTGAAAGAGGGGAAGACTTGGAGTGGTTTAGGCTTTGGAATCACACAAAACCATCAAGGTTTGATCCCCCTAGGGTTTTCCCCCTTTCCCCTTTCTCTTCTCTTTCTCTTCTTTTTCCTTTCTTCTTTCCCTTTTCTTTTTTCTTCTGCGCACGGGCTAGGGAGGGAAATGGTTCCTTTAAGTGACTTCCCACTTAACACATGTTAAGTGGGTATTAGTTCATCTATCTATTCAATTCCATAAATTACCAAGCTTTACCTAACAGTCTGGAATATTTTTCTAGGAATATTTCTACTTCCATTTTAATATTTTGGGTACTTTTGTTTACACCCATGTATACCCCTTAATTTTCACTGAGTACACTTTTTACCTCAAAAGTGACCCCAATTAATTTCGTTAGGGAATTTACTTATTTTTACTCACTAATACATACTTAATTATCTAATCACATGTATTTTGCTAATTAATTATTTTGGGCTATTATAGTCACCCCACCTTTTAGCGATTTGGTCCGCAAAATCAAGAACATACCTGTCCTTAAACTCAGGATACTGACGGAGAAGCTCGTCTTCCCGCTCCCAAGTGGGCTCTTCAGGTGTCCTTCCTTCCCATTGGACTTTCACAATAGGAAAAGGATTGTTCCTCAGCCTCTTCTCATCCCGCTCGAGTATTTTCAGTGGCCCAATAGGAGTTTTCAAGTTTTCCCGAATCTCAATATCATCAGGTTGAACCACATGAGAAGGATCAGCTACATACTTTCTTAGCTGAGAAACATGGAATACATCATGTATATTAGATAGTTGAGGAGGTAAGGCAAGCTGGTAGGCAACCGGTCCTACCCTACGTAGAATCTGATAGGGTCCAATAAATCTAGGACTCAGCTTCCTCACTCCCAGGGCTCGTCCCACACCCGTAACTGGTGATAAATTTAGAAACACATGATCTCCCTCCTCAAACTCTAGAGGCCGATGTTTGAGATCATAATAACTCTTCTGGCGATCTTGGGCCTTTTTCAGACGATCCCTAATCATTTTGATCTGTTCAGTGGTCTCCTGAACAAAATCCAATCCAAATCGCTCTGAGTCTCCAACCTCTGCCCAGCAAGTAGGTGTCCTACACCTGCGACCATACAAGGCCTCGTAGGGAGCCATGCCCAGACTAGCATGAAAACTATTATTATATGAAAACTCAACCAGTGGAAGGTATCGATCCCATGCCGTACCCTGCTCCAGAGTGCAAGCCCTCAACATATCCTCCAACGTCTGAATGGTCCTCTCAGTCTGACCATCCGTCTGTGGATGATAGGCAGTACTCAGTCTCAACTGAGTGCCAAGAGCCTCTTGCAATGCTCCCCAGAAGCGAGAAGTGAACTTCGGGTCCCGATCACTCACAATGTTCTCAGGCACCCCATGAAGCCTCACAATCTCCTTCACATAGAGCCTGGCCAATTTCTCAGCAGAGAAATCTACTCGAACTGGTAAAAAGTGTGCGGATTTTGTCAATCTATCCACAATTACCCAAATAGAATCATAACTAGCATGTGTCCGCGGCAACCCCACTACGAAATCCATGGAGATACTCTCCCATTTCCATTCAGGAACATCCAGTGGTTGCAACATACCAGAAGGCTTTTGATGCTCAATCTTGACCTTCTGACACACGAGACACTTGGAGACAAATTCAGCAATATCTTTCTTCATACCAGGCCACCAGAAATTAATCTTTAGGTCCTGATACATCTTTGTAGCTCTAGGATGGATAGTGAATTGATCCCTATGGGCCTCTGTCATCACTTCCTTTGTCAACTGTCTAGGTACAACAATACGACCCTGATATAATAGTATACCCTCATTATTGCAGGATACACCACTCTGACCCTTCAGTCGTTTAACACTTTCATTTTGCAGCTGAGCATCTTTAATCTTTGTCATCATTTCGTTCTCGATTCTCGTAAT
>JAVKPL010012526.1:0-59368 GCA_032173675.1 Gastrolobium villosum | reverse complement strand
GAAGGTGGTCTTTTGAAAAAGCATCAAAGTATAGGGTGGTTTTATATAATTTGCTAAAAAAAAAAACCAAAAAACCAACATTGTTTCATTTTATCAGAAAAAATGTAGAACTCATTGTAAATTTTTTTTATAATTTTATTTGGGGATAAGATATTGTGACAACCAATGTTAATACCAATCAATCTCACCGTTAGATTGGTAGTAGCAACCCCACGATTCTCATTGGTCTCTTAAATAGTCCATTTCTATTCGTCTCTCTCTCCCTTTTCTCTACCCCTTCTCTCTCTCCCTATACACTCTGCCGCCGCCGCTGCCCACAGCCTCTGTCCCGAAGACGCTGCCTGCCTCCGTCGCGCTGCCGCCGCCGCATTAGTGGAAAGCTTGAATATTATCGCGGTTTTTGATTCGAGATTCGATTTATCAGATTCGAGCTCTTGCATATATGTCTGTTTCTTCTTTACCAGAAATTCTATTAATCCAATGATGACCCGTATTTAAAGCACTTGCAAAGAAACCATTTTGCTGATTTTGAAATCTCGAATAAAACCACCCAAAGTTGGTTTTGACGATTATGATGGGAAAATATTAAGGCTGAAGTGTCCCTTTTATAGAAAGGATTCATTACCACGATTGGTTAGAGAGAAGAGTTTGTCCAAATCATGGTTTTGCGGAGATCACCGTGGAAGAGTGGAGATTGTTGGAACGGTGAGGACCCACCAAATGGCGAATCCTATGGACAGCTTCGATGACGGAATTGTGAGGATTGTCGATTACGAAAACCCTAAATCCCTTTTACAAATTATTGTTTCGAATATTTTTTTATTAAATATTTTACAAATCGAAATCGGAACCGGACCATTTGCTTCAACCGGGAATTATACTATCTGATCCGATCCAATCGGCTGCGCGACGAAGGCAGGCGGCGCTGTCAGGACAAAGACTGTGGGCAGTGGCGGCAAAGTGTATAGTGAGAGAGAGAAGGGGAGAGAGAAATGAATAGAAATGGACTATTTAAGAGACCAATGAGGATCGTGGGATCGCTACTACCAATCTAACAGTGAGATTGATTGGTAGTAACATTAGTTGTAACTTTATTGGTTGTCCCAATATCCTATCCCTTTTATTTGCTAGTATACTCTTCTACAATGACCTCAACTTTCAATTTCCAATACTGAAGCAATTTGCGGAATAATAAATTAAGAGAATGTGACATATGTTATTTTAATATAGTTGAATTTGAAAAATATGAGTTCAATGTCATTGAGAGGTATGTTTATGGGGATTCTGAGTTGCAATTTAAATTGACATAGTAATAGCGTGCATTTTTATTTATTTATGCTTCATTTTTTTAGCTTATTTGGTGAACCTTGTTTAATTCATTTTAGATATGAAAAATAAAATTGAATTTATATGTTCATATTTATATATTTTTTATATATCTATATGCATCCGAGTCAACCGGTCCGACCTGTGACCCACCGGTCCGACCAGTGACCCAGTAACCCATTACCCCGACCGAGTCGATGCCGGGTCAGGTTTAATAACACTGTTTAACTAAAAAAATTAAATACCTCAGGTTGTCAAGCTCTAACACTACCATTTTTGTCTTCTTACCAGAAACCACACGATCACAAACTTCCCAAATTCCTGAGATTAAACCAATGACGTCTACAAAAAAAGAGGGCAGCAAACAGTTGGTGAAAAAATTGCAATAATTAGAAATTGGATAACAGTAAGGAAAATTACATTACGGACTAAATAAGGAGAGTCAAACATTTCTTTCTCAACGATGTCATAATCAACAAAATCAAATTCACTTGCAGAAATATCAGAATCAACAATTGATTTAACATCAGTCCTCAAGTTGAAAGACAAACGATACTGATGCTTGGTTGGCCTGAACACATCGCTATTGAATCCAACTCCAATTTTTTTTATAAAATAGCACTCTCCTTCATGGATTTTCTTTCGCATCGGCAAAGAACCTCTGACAGTGGCATGGATCCTACCACCCTACAAAATAACGCAGCCAACTCACATCAATAACGTTAATTAAAATGGAACTTGCGTAGAGATGGAAGATTTAAAATACGCAAAGACGGAAGATTTTAAAAACGCAGACAACAACATGTTCATCCAATAAAACCATTTCAACATTGTCGTCAAAATCTCTACATTGAAAATTAGGAACTTTCCAACCACGAACCACCTTCACCTTAATCCTCTAGCTTTTGGGGTGGTGACCTCTTTGACTCTCAGTTCCTCTTTGGCAGGATTGACATCCTTCAGAAAATCATATTTTGAAAACATGTTTTTTGTAAGACGAAAAAAGAGAGAAGTAAGAACCAATGCTGAGAAAGCAATGCGTGTATCAGCAGATATTTGGCAGCAGCAGCAGCAAAAAAAGGAAAAATAAGAAGAATGAACAGAAACGTAATGAAGTGTTTGTATAGAGTACAAAGCAGATGTATTTTTTTAATTATTTAACATTAGATGAGTTGCCTGTCACCATTAAATGAGTTGCCTGTCACCATTCAAAATTCAAAAATAAAATTTAAAATTTCAAGTTAAAATTCAAATTCAAATTTGGAAATTAAAAGAGCAGTCAGATATACATTAATGAGTTGTCTGCCACCAACATTTACAACAAATCTTGACCATTGTTTTAAATCAAAAAATCTTGTCCATCTTGAAAAATTGATTTTGTTTTATATTTATTTTATTCATTGATTTACCATAGAAGGAAAGGTTTTTCAAATTCTGTAATGTGAACACAAAGCTGAAAGTGAAGGAGAAAACGACACGTCAGCAAACTTGCCAAAGAATGGAATTCCTTTAGAATAATAGATAGATAGGTGATTTAGTAGCCGAAGATAAAATTATCTCAAGCAAGTTGAGAAACAATAAACCCATATATATATATATATATATATATATATATATATATATATATATATAGGGGTAAATATTTCTCAAGCAGCTTGATATAAGTTTATCTCCAGCTAGCCCCAAAACTACGTCGTTTTAATTAATAAAGGGTATTTATGTAATTTTAGGTGAATTAATGAAGGGTGTGTCAGTAAAATGTATATGATTTAAAAATAAATAAAATTACAATAACACCCTTTATTAATTCACCTAGAATTACATAAACACCCTTCATTAATCAAAACGACGTAGTTTTGAGGCTAACTGGAAATAAACTTATCTCAAACTGCTTGAGAAATGTTTTTCCCATATATATATATATGTATATATACATATGTATATATACATATATATATATACATTTATATATATATATATATATATATATATATATATATATATATCTATATATATATATGTATATATACATATATATATATACATTTATATATATATATATATATATATATATATATATATATATATACATATGTATATATATATAGAGGGTTAGAATCATTTCACCCACCAAATTCTCAGTAGACGCGTACATATTATTTATTCATACCTCTTCAGATTTCTCTCCCTCCCTCACTCTCTCTCTCTTATCTCGTTTCTCCTCGGATCTGATCTTCCCACCCATTTTTATCATTTCTTATTGAGGAGCATTTTTACTTGCATTTTAACACCTATCACATCAATAAAGTCATAAAAATGTAAATTTTTAACAACACTGCCCATTGAATCTAATCAAATGAAATGTTACAAATATGTGTAAAAAAGTACAATTTCACTAAGGATTTATTTGGTGTGTTGTATAAAGCATAATAGTATAAGCTTTAGAGTGAGGATATTCTTACTACCAAAATTTTCTACTACTAACTTACTACCTATCTAATCATCATTGAATCAAAGAGAGAGAATGTTAAAAAGTTTTTTAAAAAAAAAGAAAATATTAATCCAATGGTGATTAGATATGTAGTAAGTTGGCAGTAGAAAATTTTGGTAGTAAGAATATCCCTCCTCTAAGCTTTATACTATATGTTATAGAGGTGGCAAAGCAAGTGGCTTACTCCGCCCCGCCATCAATCAGTCAAGAAATGAGTCAGCCCGCTCTGCTCCGCTATTGAGAGTGGGCTAAAAAACTCGACACCACTAGCCCAAACCTTTTTTACATTAAAAAACAATCAAAAAACTCGACTCGGTGAGTGGGCGGGCGAGTTGGTCGGCTCGCCTAGCCGAGTCAGTTTTGCCAGCCTTAGTTATGATATTTTCAGTTGTTTGGTGTAACCATCGTATAATATAAGCTTATACAACAAATCTTTTAATATATCGAAATGGTGTATAATTTAATCAGGCATAAGGGAGTAAGGTTATGTCTGATAAGGAATTGATTTATTAAATTAATCCCTTCTCATTTCTTTCTTCCCTGTTATAACCTTTTCAATTTTCACCCCTTCTCAAGAATTAATATATTATTTTAATATTAATATATAAAATAAAAATTATTTTTTCAATATATTAATTTTTTAAAATATTGCAGATTTTTATTTCTACAAAAATTAATATATTATTTGGACATACTAATCAATAGATTTTATACAAAATTAATATCATATGCTATATTTGGAAGAATTATATAAATTTTTTATTAAATGAAATTTTTTCAAAAATATTTATTTTAATCCTATATAGTATTATACAATGCATTACCAAATATTGGATGATATTATCCTATTCAATACATTATCTTATACAATATCATACTAAGCGCATAATAATATAACAATTTATAGTTTTATATAATTTATACAAAAATATAAACTTAACAAAGCACAACACGACCACATAGTATCAATTTATTTATTCTTTATTTTTTAGTATTAATCTAGAGGTATCCTCATTCAATCTCCTTCGGTCACCTTGCCCTCGGGGTACGGCCCTGAAGGCTAGTCCCTCATTGGAACAGCGGGTGCATTGAGCTTTGCTACCGGAGGAAAGAGACCATACCGGAGGCTAGCCCCTCATTGAAGGCTAGTCGGTAACCTAAGAAGAAGATTTGTAGGTATCGGAAAACCTATTGGCATTTCAAAATGTTGGAAATTTTAGAGTAAAACTTCGAATGCCATAACTTTTGACTCGGATGTCTGAATCAAGTGTTTTTATTATCTTACATAACTTTTCGAGAGCTACGCGTTGGAAAATTCCCTAGAAAATTTGGTCACAATATACCCGAGTACATACTCATATACTAGGGTATATGTTCAAAAATACCAAATGTTGAATATTTACTCGAGTGCAGACCCATATGATCGAGTATTTGTTGTTATACTCGAGCATATGCGTATGTACTCGAGTATATAGCGCAGTTAATGGTCAATCAGATATATGAAATATTTTGATACAGGGGCAAAATGGTATTTTTTATGTAGTTAATGGCACAATGGCCAAAAAGTCCAGAAACCGGCCACCAAGGTCAACGACGAGGTTGATTTGGTCAAATGGAGTTTGTTGGCGAATTAAAGTAGGGTATTTGAGCGTGGAAGCATCTTTTGTGACTGGGACAACTAAGGCTTCTGGCCTCAAAGATTCTTGAGCAAAAGTGGGGAAATGAAATATATGAAATAAGGAAGAGGAATGTAACTTTAAGGAGAAGATATTTGTACTTGGAATCATCAGCCGCATTGGCAGTAGTCAATGTGGATAATGAGAACTGAAGCCACCCCTATTTATAGAGAAAAGAAAGGAACGCATAACCTAGAAGTTGTTCACACTTCAGAGATTACTCCACTAGCTAGGAAGATTATAAAAAAGGTATGCTGATTTAATATTTTATGTTCTTGTTACACGTGTTACAAACTTCGAGGAGACTCATTAATTATTTTCTAAAGAATGTGGTGCCACAAGTTTAGACTTTCTCAGTTGTGAAAAGCAAATGGGGGAAAATTATTTTATAGGGACATTAAAATAAATAAATTTGTGAAAAAAATATTTATTTATTTAGCATATAAAAGTTATGGGTAATTAACCATTGTGCCCTTAACTACATAAAAAATATGACTATGCTCACGTATCAAAATATTTCACCTATCTGCTCCTGTTTGATTATTCACCACACAATATACTCCAATATAAGATCAAAAACTTGAGTATATGGGTTTGTACTCCAGTAAATATTCAACATCTGGATTTTTGAACATTTACTCGAGTATAAGACCCATATACTCGGGGTATTTGATGTTCAAAGCAATATACTTGAGTATATGGGTCAATACTCGAGTATATTGCTATCAAATTTTCTACGGGAACTTTCAACGCGTAGCTCTTGAATATTTGTGTGGAATAAAAAAACACTTGATTTGACCACCCGAGTCAAAAGTCCAGAAACCGGCCACCAAGGTCAACGACGAGGTTGATTTGGACCATTGGAGTTCGTTGGCGAATTTGAGTGGGGTATTGGAGGAAGCATCTTTTATGAATGGGACAACTAGGGCTTCTGGCCTCAAAGATTCTTGAACAAAAGTGGGGGCAATGAAATTTATGAAAATAAGGAAGAGGAATGTAACTTTAAGGAGGAGATATTTGTACTTTGAATCATCAGCCATATTGGCAATAGTTAATGTGGAGGGATAATGAGAACTGAAGCCACCCCTATTTATAGAGAAAAGAAAGGAACGCATAACCTAGAAGTTGTTCACACTTCACAGATTACTCCACTAGCTAGGAAGATTGTAAAAAAGGTACGCTAATTTAATATTTTATGTTCTTGTTACACGTGTTACAAACTTCGAGGAGACTCATTAATTATTTTATAAAGAATGGTGCCACGAGTTTAGACTTTCTTAGTTACGGAAAGGAAAGGGGGGCAAATTATTTTATGGGGACTCATTAAAATAAATAAATTCGTGAAAAGAATATTTATTTATTTAGCACATAAAAGTTATGGGTAATTGACCATTGTGCCCTTAACTACATAAAAAATATGACTCTGCTCACGTATCAAAATATTTCACTTATCTGCCCTTGTTTGATTGTTCACCACGCAATATACTGACGTGGATCGACAAGTGTACCGAATCGCGCAAGTAATAAGTAGTAAGTAAGGTCGAATCCACAGAGAGTGTATCTGAATCAATTAAACTATTCCTTTGAAGATTAAATAATTCAAGAGATTTTTGACTCGAATGTCAGGATTGTGTAGAAATTTTTTTTTTTGGAAACAGGATTGTGTAGAAATTTGATTTGTAAAATAAACGTATTTTTGTTCTTTTTGAATATTTGAAATTCAACAAAATGAAAGTTTAGAAATCAATGAGAAAGCGCTGCAGTTAGAGAACACTTACCGATGATCCCCACCTTTTACTCTGGATTAAGTTTAAATATCAATATATATATCGCAAAATTTAGATAATTATCAAATAAAAATATCAGTAGTTAATTCTCAATCCCTTGAAGAATTAACCCTTTAACCCCATATAAAACCCTAATTCCTTGAGGTGCCCTATATGAGATTAAGCATAAAGATTGATAATTAAAACATCTACAATATGAATCATGTCTATCCCTAGATCATGTTCATACCGTCGTTCTACCCCCTTTCTGGATTAACCACCGCAGATTCCTCTTGTTGGCCCTAATCCTCAAATTTACTATCAATTACTAGATTGATCATATCTAATAATAACAATAACAATACAATCAGAGTAGAACGAAATTCAAAGGATATATATATAAATATAAACTCAATCCATTGTATCAGGGGTTCATAAGGGTTCGTGACCCTAACCACAACAAAGGGTTCTAGCGAACCATAATCATGGCTAAAAATCCAATATTCAATGAAAACATCAAAACAAAAAAACTACAGAAAGGTAGAAGAAGAATGTTTTTCTCTCCGAATCTCCAGACTCCTTCCTCCTCTCAATCAGAATGCCCTAACCTTTCTTCAGAATGACCAATTGTGTTGTTTAGGGCTGTCTTTTGCCCTTTTATACTCCCCATGAGTCTTCTTTCCTCGCAACTGACAGCTGTCCATTTCAATCCTACGCTTGGAGCGCAGGATCTACGCTCCAAGCGTAGGGACACTGTCTGATTTTCCTTGTCTACGCTTCAAGCGTAGGGTTCTACGCTTGAAGCGTAGACTCACTGCCTTGGGTCTCTCCCTACGCTCCAAGCGTTGAATTGGACGCTCCAAGCGTGGAGATACTGTCTGATTTCTTCCTGCTCCTTTATTTGACCTTTTTCTCCTATAAACATAAAGAATTTGAGTGAGAGAGTGTCTGACAAGTTTTATTCAATAATTTCACAATATATACACCTTTATACACAATTTTAGATCTGATTCAATACTTTTTGATCTATAAAAGCATATATGCTGGGAGCATATCAAACAATTCCCAGATTTAGATATTGCTGTCCCCAGCAATAAACTGATTCGAACTTAGAAAAGTTTACAGCAGTATTTCAGCACAATATCATCCAAACAATCGAAGAATTTACTATGCCATGCCTGACTGAATTACTGCAAGAATTTTCAATAATGCCTTTATTCTCTGAAAAACATCTGAATCTAGTCCGAATATCACTCACCAAGACAAAATATATCACTCACACTCAGGTGTTTTAGGGTATCAGATGTACACAACCATCACAGCCGTAACACTGCCATAGGCTTGATCATATTCTCAAGATCCTTAAAAATGAAGGATTCAAACGCATGCATTAATTGATCAAAAGGACTTTTCAATAGTTTTAATTTGGCCTGGCTAAAGGTAGGAATTTATAAGGAAAGTGGCTTTAAATAACTATGATTGAAAAACTGAAGATAACATAATTTAAACAATTTCAACTCATAAGTTTTGCTCGACTAACTTGCCCACAGAATTTCGGGAAGTCAATTCCTATCTTGACCACTTTTATTCATAATGCTTCACACACATTTTTTTTCTTTTCTTTTTCTAGATTTTTCTGTTTCCTTTTTTTTTTCTTTTCCCCTTTTCTATTGCTTAGTTTAGTAGAGCTTACCTTAGACATTTTCTTTTCTCTTTTAAAATCCTTCTCTGTTTAAAAGAATCAGAAATTCAATCTCACTTAAGGTAAGTCAACATGGATATAGGCTAAGCAATATTCAGGTAAATTATCAACACACAGGCTTAGGCTCAAGGGGGTAACAATGGAAAAATCATTTATATAGGTGAGCTATATGGCCAGGGCTATCAAGAACAAACCGCCTTTATCATATCAATTAAATGCATGCATTGTAGAGAAACAGACCAAGTTCTAGAGTGTTACCACAGTGAAGCTTCTCAAGAGTAAAAATTACTGTTTAGGCTCAAACCTCAAAGGCTATGATCTCAGACTAGATTCTCAAAAAGAATACCAGGCATATCATGTATTCTAGCACACAATTCAGACAAACGAGCAATCATAAAATCTACTCATGCCTAAGTGACATCATGCCAGAAATTTCACAACTTAATGTACTTCCTAAGATGAACTCAATCACTTGCTAGGAAAGCAAAACCTAAATCTGAGATTATCAGCAAGCATATTCCAAATATTTAAAAATTTTGCTGAATTTTAAGGTCAACTATAACCAAGACACATATTTAAAAATGAAAACGTAAATTGGTTCGAATATCTCCCCTGAAATGAAGTGTAGTTCCACAATTGCAGCTATAGTGCATGATCAGGGCAAGGCTAACCACCATTCCCAGATTTTAGAAATTGTTGTCCCCAGCAATAACTAATTGTAATCAATAAGGACTGCTGCGCAATTGAAACACACATCATTAACATAAATGTATCAGCAAAACAGTGAAAAATACCCTTGGGGGTACAAATCCATAAAGTAGCAGTGACCCTAACAAGATCCTATTGGTCGTCAAAACAAAAATAAAACTAAAATCTAACAAAAATAAGAGAGAAAAGATAAGAAAAATCCAGCGATCACTCCTCCATGGTATACTGCTGGAAGGAACTAGGAGGATCTGCTGGATCAATCCCCATCTTCAGGTACATGGCCTTCATCATAGCATGCATCTCAAGGATGATGGGAGAATCCTCATAAAGTGGCTGGCGAGCGGAGGATGAAGCTGAAGATGCCTGAGGTGCTTGAGGTGCTGAAGGATCCTGTTGTTCTGGAGGAGGTATAGGAGGGGCTTGGCTATTTAAAAGCCATGCTGCATGTTTCTCTGACTCCTTGTAATAACCCCCCAAAGCAGTCTTGGTCATAGGCTTTTCAGCCTTCACATCTAATGGCTCAGAAGCGGGGATTTCCACCCCAGCTCGAATGCATAAGTGAGAGATCAAGGAGCTGTGAGCCAACAGTAGGCATCTTGGACCAATCTGGACTCATCAGTTTTCTTTTCTTGTTTTCCATCCTGCAAAGTAACATTAGCAATTCAAGTTAAGATCTTGAAATCATTGCATGGATTGAAATATGGAATTAATAACGTGGAATCAAATAAGAAACAAGAAACAGAATAGAGGACAGCTGATACGTACCCGTGGAACACACATTAGTGATACCCGTGGAACAACAAAAATACAAAAAAGGAAACAACATGTTATATTTAAAGAAAATGATCAAGATTACAGTACTAATCCTACTTTCATGAAAGAAAATATGATCAAGAAAACAGTGTTGATCCCAATAACTCAATTATAATAATACACAAATAAAAAGAATTGGGAGGCACAAGAGACAAGACCAAACCTTCGTTGCTTCTCATGAAGATGACTAGCCAGAGGAGAGAATTCTTAATCCACAATAAAGAAGGGAGTCTATATTATTACATTGATGACATTTGTGTCTATATACTTAAATAGTTTTTTTTTCTGGTTTAATATTATGTATCAGAATCTTTTATGGAGAGATTTAATATTAGTGTATCTGTACAAAATCAGACGCATTAAATCCATTCCTTTCAAATGCTTCTGTTATTAAAAGGAAGAAATCAACTTAAAAAAAATCAAAATACAATACTTAAAGTGTCTGTTGACCCCACGAAGTGGCTTAATTAAGACTTCTGTAAAAGGTGTTATTAATTATTCATGTTCTTAAATACAATACTTAGTTAAGAAATTAAAATGAGAAGTATTAAGTAAAAATATAAAAATATTTAATATTTTTATAATATAATAAATTAAGAAATTTTTTTTTATAATTTTCATTTTACAATAATTAAATTAAATAATGTATTTATAAAAAGCATCAAGTATTTCTTAAATAGCTCTACGGATACCCGTTACCCATTAAAATAATAATAATAATAGTAAACAGAGAATAATATGGTAATAATCCTCCGAAATTGCTAGAAATATATCATTTGTTTTAAATTATTTATTACTTTTTTTTGTAAACAAATTATTTATTACTTTTCAAGCCAAAGGAAATGTTAGTTTTTTTCATTTTTATCTTTATCTGATGATATTTTCAGTAAATGAACTCTAATTTTAACGTAAGACATTGAATAAAAATTATTTTAAAATTGAGAATATTATTTTTAAAGGATAATACTTATTGTATAAAATAAATAAGGACAAGTTATATTAAAATTTGATTCTATGAAACATGGATTCACATTAATCCCACCCACTTGAAAGAAAATGGCAATTCCACGGAATAAAACTTGAAAATTAATCAGTATATTCTTTGTTTTGTAAACAAACCTAAAAATACTAATTCCATGAAAATATAACTCAGAATAAAATCACTAAATTGTGTACAGAGATGAAACGCAAGAAAAAGTATAGATCCCAAGAACATAATTATAATAAGACACAAATAAAAAGTGTTTAATATTTTGCTTCTATGCCAAACTCACATAAAAGTAATGGATCTCACTAACTTCTTCTCGCTATTTTATTTTCTTTTCAAAATTGGACCCACTCACTTTTATGTGCGTGTGACAGAGAAATTTTTTCTTACAGCAAAAGCATAAATAATCTAATCTGGGTTCTTTTCATATTTTTGCATAAACCTACAGTCTGGCTTCTTATGACCGGGCTTCCCACAATAAAAGCACTTCAACTCATATTTTGGCCTAGACCGGCATCTAGACCCCGGCTCTTGATACAATCCTGGGTGTCGAACCTTCCTCTGTTATCAGTCACGTTCACATTAGATGTGTTGGTTAAACTTTGTTCCTTTATCTTGGACTCTTCATTTGGGAGGCTGTCTGTCACAGCATCCATCTCCAATTTCCCATTAGGAGCCGAGTTTCTTAATGTCACTACTAGAGTATAACAACTTTCTGGCAGCAATCTCAACAACAACTGCTTCATCAGACTAATGCAGTCAAACACGTCAAAGAAATTGACGGAACTAGATTCGTCAAGTAATGTTACAGGACTACTGGTCCATGTCAGATTCTACAGACAGTCAAGTAGGAGGAGCTGACAGAACCCAGTCCCGTCAAGGACATTAATGGCACTCTCACTTCACATCAGATTCATATATGTGCCAGTCCCGTTCAATACATTGACGAAACCAAATCAGTTAAATAAAACTAATCCCGTGAAAGTGTTTGACAGTATCTATCTTTTACATCATACATTTTTTTCCTTATATGCTATATCAATTTACAGAATTCAATTAGAATGCTATATCAATTGTTTGATATGCTAGAAGGTGAAGATAGAGCACCAGAAGCCGTCTGGTAAGCTTCAACCTCTTGAGATACCACAGTGGAAGTGGGAGAGCATTTCCATGGACTTCGTGGTGGGATTGCCGAAAACTCAGGCGGGTTGTGACTCTATCTGGGTCATTGTGGACAGACTGACGAAGTCTGCCCATTTTCTTCCATTGAAGGTTTGTTTTACTACAGAGCAGTTGGCCAAACTTTATGTCCGCGAGATCGTGAGGCTTCACGGGGTGCTCGAGAGTATCATCAGTGATAGGGACCTGAAGTTCACATCTCGGTTCTGGGAGGCGCTGCAGGAGGCTTTTGGTACGCAGTCGAGATTGAGTACCGCCTATCACCCTCAGAATAACGGACAGACTGAGCAGACCATCCAAATCTTGGAGGACATGTTGAGGGCTTGCACGTTGGAGCAGGGTTCAGCATGGGATAGGTACCTTCCGTTAGTTGAGTTTTCGTACAACAACAACTTTCATGCTAGCCTGGGCATGGCGCCCTACGAAGCAATGTATGTTAGGAGGTGTCGGATTCCTACCTGCTAGTCTAGGGTTGGAGACAAGGAGCTTTTTGGCTTGGACTTTGTCCAAGATACCACCTAGCAAATCCAGATGATCAGAGAAAAGTTGAAGCAGGCGCAGAATCACCAGAAGAGCTACTAAATTGTAAAGCATCGTCCACTGGAGTTCAGTGAAGGTGAGAACGTGTTTGTGAGACATTCACCTGTCACCGGTGTTGGTCGGGCCCTCGGAGTGAGGAAGCTGAGCCCGATGTTTATTGGGTCGTACCAGATCCTTGGTAGGGTAGGATCAGTTTCCTACTGGCTTGCCTTGCCTCCGAACTTGGTCAACATCCATGACGTATTTCACGTGTCTCAGCTTCGAAAGTACATAACGGATCCTTCGCACGTGGTGCAATCGGATGAAGTGGAGGTTCGGGTGAACCTAAAGACTACCATTGGACCACTCAAGATTCTCGATCGCGGCAAGAAGCAGCTGAGGAGAAAGACCATTCCGATGGTCAAAGTGCAGTGGACTGGACGTACTCCTGAGGAGCGCACTTGGGAGCGAGAGGAAGAGCTTCTCTGGCAGTACCCCGAGTTTCGAGACAGGTATGTGTTGATTTTGAGGACAAAATCCTTAAAAAGGTGGGGTGAATGTAAGAACCCGCACCGTAAGAGTGCATGATAATTACTAGAATATTAAAGTCAAAATGATGAAATCTGATGCCAGAACTGATACTGGCTATGGAAAAGTGCATACCGGAAAGGTGCCCCGAAAAATAAAATAAAAATATGAAAAATCTTAGAAAAATGATTAGGTCTAAATTCCAAAGTTTGGGATCAAGATCTTTTGCGTTGCTATTAAGGTTAATATTGCGCATAAGTGACCATTTGCCTATATATGCATTAGTTGCACATAACCCTAGGTAACCACCAGCCTCTACGTGACTCCTTGGTTGGCTGAATTGGAGCTGTTGTTTCATTGCCTTCTCCTTCACCTTTTCTTGAGCTTGTGATCACTTCCTTCACCATTTCTTCTCCTAAACAACTAGAGTGTGTCTTGTGAGAATGAAGTGCAACTTTTTCTGAGTTGAGGTGCTGGTAGAGGGGTGTTTTGTGGGCTGTGGTATTGTCTCCTTTGTTGTGAGCCTTTGTTCTTGCCTTTGTGAGGTCCAAGGAGGAACCTTTGGAACCAAGAACCAACCTTTGGAGTAGCATTTTCGTGTCCTTGAGTGTGCTGGACTTGGGAGCTGCATTGGGAGCTCCAAGGGCACTTTGAGTTACTGACTAAGCTTTGGGGTAAGTCACCTTAACTTGATCATGTGTTTTAGTGGCCTAAAGGTGGTGTCTTGGCATGTTAATGGGTTTAACAAGTAACCAACACATAAGTGAACTTGTATATGTTTAAAAATGGATCCTTGGTCGTGTAAAAGTGTTAAAAGTTGAATCTTTGGAGTGGATATTCACGAAATGCAGAAACTGCATTCTGTCGTGAGATATCCAGATATTTGTCGAACAGATATCCGGATATTCATACCCGGATATGATATCCGGATATTGATATCCGGATGTGGGATCTGGGTATCCGGATATGGTATATCCGGATATGGTCAGTGTGATATCTGGATATTGCATATCCGGATATGTCCCTTGTGATATCCGGATATTCTGGGATTTTGAAGAACAGTAGCTGTGCTGTGTGAACAGTAGGCTATTGGGGTTTGTGGACCCTAGTTTAAGAAAGTGGAACTTCTGTAATTAATGAACTAAGTCAGAATCACATGATTAAGGGCTTATGGCTTTGTTGGAAGCCTTGAGACGTAAAACGTAAAGGAAAGACGTAGTCTTTAAGTTGTATGCTTGTGTTGCATAATTAATGATATATTATTGGTCCATATCAGATTGTCTGCTGTGTTTGGACTTGACAGTGGTTGGACTCTTGGCTTGGATAGCTAGCTTGCAAGGTAAGCTTTCGTGTCCTCGGTTTAGCCATGTTATGGTTCCACCATGTCCCATGGGGATGTGGTTTATGCATGCTGTGTTACATGCTTTGATGTTTTGGAAATGCTGTTGAGCTATTATATGCAATGTGCTTTTATGATATGCATGTGATGTCCACCTATACGGTAAGCCTGAGTATGTGGTACATACAAGATGGTGAGGCTGTGGGTGAGGTGCAAGCGGTGTTCCTTGTACTTATGTGGGTATAGACGTATTCCTGCATTTCTCTGGCCAGGAGATTTTATAAACACACATGGCATGAATATCTGCTGCACTGCATAGTTTTGGAACTTATATTGAAATACTATTTTTGAACTTATATTGCACATGTAAGTGAGCTTGGGGTGGAAGATCCTTGAGGACCCCTTGTCTTACTGAGATTTCTTGTTTAGAGATCTCACCCCACGTTTAGGGACGCTTATTTCAGGATCAGGTAATGTTGAGGGCTCAGGTGGCATGAGGCCAGAGCTGAGTTGATATTTTATGATATGCTGACATGCTGGATGTTGACTGCTGTTATGTTTTCCCGCCTTGATTATGATATTAGGTTGAGACTGCTATTGGGCATTGTTGCCTTATTTGGTGAGCATGGGGTTTGTCCATGCCACACAGACTTGTTATTGTCTTTTTAGTTAAAGTTGTATTAATGTATCAGGATTTTTGGTCCAGGCTATGTGTTGTAGTCCTGTGGCTTTAGATACTCACATTATATTTATATATGAGGTATTTCAGTTAGTTGTCTTGCAATTTACATACAGGCAGTATTTTATGAAATTGATTAAGTAATCAAGTTAGCTAAGATTAATGACGTCATAATTGAATTAAAGAAAAAGTTATTCCGCATTTAATACGATAGTATGTTAACAATCCGGGTTAACACGGGCTGTTACATTTTATGGTATCAGAGCACTTTTTAGGGAAAAGCCTGTATGTATTGCAATAACTTAGGATGTTTCGTTGCGTGTCTACTTTGCATTTTCTCTTATTGGTGTGTGTTATGATAATGCATATGTGACCACATGGCGTGGGCCTGATCAACTCATTCTTTGTGTAACTTGTGCAGAGTCATGGTGCCACCAAGGAGGAACCCTAGTACGAGCGAGGATCAACCGGATCCTATCCTGGCTGCATTGGCTGAGATGCAAGCGGCCCGACTAGCCGACCAGGCGGCCACGAGGTAGGCAAACCAGGCGATGCTGCACGCCATCAGAGAGGCGAACCGGCGAGCCACTGCTGAGGTTCTGGAGGAGAACCGGATGGCCAACATGACTATGATGAGGGTCATGTTGGAGGAGTTGAGGGCTGGTCCTGCTGCTGGCCAGTGTCCTCCACCACCGCCACCGCCTCCACCTCCACCTAGTCAACAGGAGGACACCCAGAGTCAGATGGGTGAGGTTAGTCATTTGACGGGGGCTTTGCAAACCATTCCCGTATTTGCTGAGGATCGTGACGAGATCGACCGCCGGCTGAATGCTTTTCGCAAGCATAAGCCACCTACGTTTGATGGGTCCTACGACGCCATTGCTGCTGCTAGATGGCTTCAGGCCCTGGACAAGATATTCAGGGTGATGCAGTGCACCGATCCGCAGAAGCTGATGTTCGCCACATACATGCTGGAGGGCGATGCCCATGAATGGTGGACGAACAACTCTCAGGCGTTCGAGATGCAGGGGCATGTGATGACATGGCCATTCTTTGAGGACTACTTTATGGGTCAGTACTTTCCTTATGACGCTCAGGAGAGGAAGCAGGGAGAGTTTGACCGGTTGGTGCAGGGCTCGTTGTCTGTGGACGAGTACCTGGCCAAGTTTAATGAGCTGGTCAAGTTTGCTCATTTCCGTATGGCGAGGCCGACTCCCATCTTTTTAGCTGCTAAGTTCTGGAGGGGACTTAATGAGGACATTGCTGGACACCTTGCTGGTTCTGCTTCGAGAGACTTCGGGGCTTTGGTACAGCAGTGTCGTGACATTGAGGACTACTGCAGGGCGAGCCAGGCCAAGAAGGCCAAGATTGAGGTGCCACAGGGTACTGGTGGTTCCGCTTCCTGGAGAGACGGGAAGTATGGAAACAAGGGCAAGTGCAAACAGTTGGCGGCTAAGCAAGCGCCAAACCAGTTTAAGAAGACTCCTACTCAGGGGAACACAGCTAGACCTCCTGCTCCCAGATGCTCGGGATGCGGGAAGTCACACTTTGGGCCGTGTGCTACCAGATGATATGCTTCCAGTGTGGCAAGGAGGGTCACTATTTCAGAGATTGCCCGACGGCGAGAGTTGCTGCAGTGCAGGCAGTGCCATTGCAGATGGTTCTTACTGGGGCGCCAGCAGTGCCACCTACTACGGGGCGAGTGTACACACTTGATCGTCAGCAGTCGGACAGAGCTCCGAACCTGGTCAGAGGTACTGTTACCATTGGTGGTTCAGCTGTTGATGTATTGTTTGATTCCTGGGCAACGCACTCTGTTGTTGCTACTCCTATTGCTTTGGGGCTTGAGTTGCCCAGTGATGTGCTTTCTCCACCGATGCGGGTGACCACCACCACCGGAGAAAAATGTTTGACCTCCACTGTCCATCGCGATGTAGCGTTTCAGTGGGATGGCCGTGACTTCTCGGTAGATCTGATAGGATTGCCGATGGCCAACTTGGAGATTATTCTGGGCATGGATTGGTTGTCCAGAAACTGTGCATTGATTGATTGTTGTGCCAAGAGAGTGGTGATGTCTCTGGATGGGTCCACAACCAGTTCCTCACCGTTCATTTCAGTCCTGCAGGCGAGGAGAGCCTTGAGAGCATGGGCATTTGGCTATGTTATCTAGGGAGGTTTGGTGAGTGGGACACAGGAGGATCTCACTGGCATTCCTGTGGTGAAGAAATTCCTCGAGGTGTTTCCCGAGGAGATTCCTGAGTTTCCACCGCAGAGGGAGATAGAGTTCTCCATTGATTTATTGCCTGGTGTGGGGCCTATTTCATTGGCTCCATATCGGATGTCGCCACCGGAGTTGGCAGAGCTGAAGAAGCATATTGAGGAGCTTTTAGCGAAAGATTTCATTTGGCCGAGTGTGTCTCCTTTGGGAGCACCAGTTATTTTTGTGAAAAAGAAAGATGGGACTATGCGGTTGTGCACCGACTACAGACAGTTGAACAAGGTGACAATCAAGAACAAGTATCCCCTTCCACGCATTGATGATTTGTTGGATCAGCTCAGGGGTGCTTGCGTATATTCCAAGATTGATCTCCGGTCCGGTTACCATCAGATACGGGTAAAGCCGGAGGATGTCCCAAAGACAACATTTCGCTCGAGGTACGGGCATTATGAGTACTTGGTGATTCCGTTTGGACTCACCAATGCACCCGCAGTGTTCATGGACTACATGAACATGATTTTCCAGCCGTACCTGGATCAGTTCGTGATCGTCTTCATTGACGACATCTTGATCTACTCCAAGACAGAGGAGGAGCATGCTGAGCACTTGAAGATTGTTTTGCAAGTGTTGAAAGAGAAAAAGCTATATGCGAAGCCGTCAAAATGTGAGTTTTGGCTCAAGGCGATGAAATTTCTGGGTCATGTGATTTTCGCTGATGGAGTTGTAGTTGATCCTAACAAGATTGAGGCCGTGATGGATTGGGAGAGGCCCAAGACGGTTACAGAAGTGAGGAGCTTCTTGGGTTTGGCTGGGTACTACAGGAGGTTCATAGAGGGATTCTCCAAGATGGTGTTACCTATGACTCGCCTTACCCGAAAGGAGACTCCATTCGTGTGGACACATAAGTGTGAGGAGTGCTTCCAGGAGTTGAAGGAGAGACTGACTACTGCTCCTGTGTTAGTCCTTCCTGATCCTGCGGAATAGTTTGAGCTTTATTGTGATGCCTCTGGGAAGGGGCTGGGCTGTGTGTTGATGCAGAAAGGAAAAACCGTTGCTTATGCTTCAAGACAGTTGAAACCTCATGAAGAGAATTACCCGACTCACGACTTGGAGTTGGCAGCTATTGTTTTTGCTTTCAAGATTTGGAGGCATTACCTGTTTGGCATGAAGTTTGCTGTATTCAGTGACCACAAGACTCTGAAATATCTGTTTGATCAGAAAGAGTTGAACATGAGACAGCGGAGATGGATGGAGTTCTTGGAGGACTACGACTTTGAGTTGAGGTATCATCCGAGCAAGGCCAATGTGGTAGCCGATGCTTTAAGTCATAAATCCGTGAGCTTATCCAGCTTGATGATGAGCGACTATGAGGTGATCGAAAAGTTCAGAGACTTGAGAGTGAACTCCTTGTTTGGGGGCGCACTGCTTGAGATGGAAACAACAGAAGTGATTAATGAGCTGATGGAAAAGATTAAAGAGGCGCAAGTACAAAGAGAGTGTCTAGATTATGTGAAGAACCAGGACGATGTGTCTTGGAACGAGGATGGGTTGCTGCTGTTCCAGAAGAGGATTGTTATCCCTCGAGGGCCATTGACTGAGGAGGTTATGGCAGAGGCTCATAAGGGCCAGTTTACTATCCACCCTGGTGCTACGAAAATGTACCAGGACTTAAAAAGAAATTTTTGGTGGCCGGGCATGAAGAAGGACATAGCGGTCTACGTGTCCAAGTTTCTTATATGTCAGAAGGTGAAGATTGAGCACCAGAAACCGTCTGGCAAACTTCAACCTCTTGAGATTCCACAGTGGAAGTGGGAGAGCATTTCCATGGACTTCGTAGTAGGATTGCCTAAGACTCAGGCTGGTTGTGACTCTATCTGGGTCATTGTGGACAGATTGACCAAGTCTGCCCATTTTCTTCCAGTGAAGGTGAGCTTCACTACAGAGCAGTTGGCCAAACTATATGTCCGCGAGATTGTGAGGCTTCACGGGGTGCCCGAGAGTATCATCAGTGATAGGGACCCGAAGTTCACATCTCGATTTTGGGAGGCGCTGCAGGAGGCTTTTGGTACACAGCTGAGATTGAGTACCGCCTATCACCCTCAGACTGACGGACAGACTGAGCGGACCATCTAGACATTGGAGGACATGCTGAGGGCTTGCACGTTGGAGCAGGGTTCAGCATGGAATAGGTACCTTCCGTTGGTAGAATTTTCGTACAACAACAGTTTTCATGCTAGTATGGGCATGGCACCTTACGAGGCGCTGTATGGTAGGAGGTGTCGGACTCCTACTTGCTGGTCTGAGGTTGGAGATAAAGAGCTATTTGGCTTGGACTTTGTCCAAGATACTACCCAGCAGATCCAGATGATCAGGGAAAAGTTGAAGCAGGCGCAGAATCGCCAGAAAAGCTACTATGATGTCAAGCATCGTCCACTGGAGTTCAGTGAGGGTGAGCACGTGTTTGTGAGACTTTCACCTATCACCGGTGTTGGACGGGCACTCGGAGTGAGGAAGTTGAGCCCGCGGTTCATTGGGCCCTACCAGATCCTTGGTAGAGTAGGACCTGTTGCCTATCGACTTGCCTTACCTCCGAACCTAGCCAACATCCACGACGTGTTTCACGTGTCTCAGCTTCGGAGGTACATAGCAGATCCTTTGCACGTGGTGCAGCCGGATGATGTGGAGGTTCGGGAGAACCTAAAGACTCCCGTCGGACCACTCAAGATTCTCGATCGAGGCGAGAAACAGCTTAGAAGCAAGATTATTCCGATGGTCAAGGTGCAGTGGACTGGGCGTAGTCCCGAGGAGTGCACATGGGAGCGAGAGGATGAGCTTCTCCGGCAGTATCCCAACTTCCGAGACAGGTATGTTTCAAATTTTGAGGACAAAATCCTTAAAAAGGTGGGGTGAATGTAAGAACCTGCACCGTTAATTAAGGTAATTAGTGAATTAATTATGATAATTAGGAAATGATTCCATAATATACCTTAATAATTATTGTTGGGCTTAAATAATTATAGTAAGTGTGTAAAAATGCTGAAAGTCGCTTTTCGGAAGAAAAGTGCAGATACCGGTTCTACTACCCGGTATAAATGCGTACCGGAAAAGTATCCCGAAAAATTATAAAGAGTGCATGATAATTACTAGAATATTATGTAGGACTTGTAAAACGAGTTTCAAGTCAAAATGATGAAATCTGATGCCAGAACTGATACTGGCTATGGAAAAGCGCATACCGAAAAGGTGCCCCGAAAAATATAATAAAAATATGACAAATCTTAGAAAAATTAGTAGGTCTAAATTCCAAAGTTTGGGATCAAGATCTTTTGCGTTGCTATTAAGGTTAATACTGCGCATAAGTGACCATTTGCCTATATATGCATTAGTTGCACATAACCCTAGGTAACCACCAGCCTCTACGTGACTCCTTGGTTGGCTGAATTGGAGCTGCTGTTCCATTGCCTTCTCCTTCACCTTTTCTTGAGCTTGTGATCACTTCCTTCACCATTTCTTCTCCTAAACAACTAGAGTGTGTCTTGTGAGAATGAAGTGCAACTTTTTCTGAGTTGAGGTGCTGGTAGAGGGGTGTTTTGTGGGCTGTGGTATTGTCTCCTTTGTTGTGAGCCTTTGTTCTTGCCTTTGTGAGGTCCAAGGAGGAACCTTTGGTACCAAGAACCAACCTTTGGAGTAGCATTTTTGTGTCCTTGAGTGTGCTGGACTTGGGAGCTGCATTGGGAGCTCCAAGGGCACTTTGAGTTACTGACTAAGCTTTGGGGTAAGTCACCTTAACTTGATCATGTGTTTTAGTGGCCTAAAGGTGGTGTCTTGGCATGTTAATGGGTTTAACAAGTAACCAACACATAAGTGAACTTGTATATGTTTAAAAATGGATCCTTGGTCGTGTACAAGTGTTAAAAGTTGAATCTTTGGAGTGGATATTCACGAAATGCAGAAACTGCATTCTGTCGTGAGATATCCAGATATTTGTCGAACAGATATCCGGATATTCATATCCGGATATGATATCCGGATGTGGGATCTGGGTATCCGGATATGGTATATCCGGATATGGTCAGTGTGATATCCGGATATTGCATATCCGGATATGTCCCTTGTGATATCCGGATATTCTGGGATCTCAAAGAACAGTAGCTGTGCTGTGTGAACAGTAGGCTATTGGGGGTTTGTGGACCCTAGTTTAAGAAAGTGAAACTTCTGTAATTAATGAACTAAGTCAGAATCACATGATTAAGGGCTTATGGCTTTGTTGGAAGCCTTGAGACGTAAAACGTAAAGGAAAGGCGTAGTCTTTAAGTTGTATGGTTGTGTTGCATAATTAATGATATATTATTGGTCCATATCAGATTGTGATACTGCTGTGATTGGACTTGAGAGTGGTTGGACTCTTGGCTTGGATAGCTAGCTTGCAAGGTAAGCTTTCGTGTCCTCGGTTTAGCCATGTTATGGCTCCACCATGTCCCATGGGGATGTGGTTTATGCATGCTGTGTTACATGCTTTGATGTTTTGGAAATGCTGTTGAGCTATTATATGCAATGTACTTTTATGATATGCATGTGATGTCCACCTATACGGTAAGCCTGAGTATGTGGTACATACAAGATGGTGAGGCTGTGGGTGAGGTGCAAGCGGTGTTCCTTGTACTTATGTGGGTATGGATGTATTCCTGCATTTCTCTGGCCAGTAGATTTTATAAACACACATGGCATGAATATCTGCCGCACTGCATAGTTTTGGAACTTATATTGAAATATTGTTTTTGAACTTATATTGCACATGTAAGTGAGCTTGGGGTGGAAGATCCTTGAGGATCCCTTGTCTTACTGAGATTTCTTGTTTAGAGATCTCACCCCACGTTTGGGGACGCTTATTTCAGGATCAGGTAATGTTGAGGGCTCAGGTGGCAGGAGGCCAGAGCTGAGTTGATATTTTATGATATGCTAACATGCTGGATGTTGACTGCTGTTATGTTTTCCCGCCTTGATTATGATATTATGTTGAGACTGCTATTGGGCATTGTTGCCTTATTTGGTGAGCATGGGGTTTGTCCATGCCACACAGATTTGTTATTGTCTTTTTAGTTAAAGTTGTATTAATGTATCAGGATTTTTGGTCCAGGCTATGTGTTGTAGTCCTGTGGCTTTAGATACTCACATTATATTTATATATGAGGTATTTCAGTTAGTTGTCTTGCAATTTACATACACGCAGTATTTTATGAAATTGATTAAGTAATCAAGTTGGCTAAGATCTGTTTTCTAATGTGCAATAACTTAGTGTGTGTTATGATATTGGTGTGTGTTATGATAATGCAGGCGGCCCGACTAGCCGACCAGGAGGCCACGAGGTTGGCAAACCAGGCGATGCTGGACGCCATCAGAGAGGCGGCCACCGGCGAGCCTGCACGCCATGCTGAAATGGTTCTGAGGTTCTGAGGAGAACCGGATGGCCAACATGACTATGATGAGGGTCGTCTTGGAGGAGATGAGGGCTGGTCCTGCTGCTGGCCAGTGTCCTCCACCACCGCCACCGCCTCCACCTCCACCTAGTCAACAGGAGGACACCCAGAGTCAGATGGGTGAGGTTAGTCATTTGACGGGGGCTTTGCAAACCATTCCCGTATTTGCTGAGGATCGTGACGAGATCGACCGCCGGCTGAATGCTTTTCGCAAGCATAAGCCACCTACGTTTGATGGGTCCTACGACGCCATTGCTGCTGCTAGATGGCTTCAGGCCCTGGACAAGATATTCAGGGTGATGCAGTGCACCGATCCGCAGAAGCTGATGTTCGCCACATACATGCTGGAGGGCGATGCCCATGAATGGTGGACGAACAACTCTCAGGCGTTCGAGATGCAGGGGCATGTGATGACATGGCCATTCTTTGAGGACTACTTTATGGGTCAGTACTTTCCTTATGACGCTCAGGAGAGGAAGCAGGGAGAGTTTGACCGGTTGGTGCAGGGCTCGTTGTCTGTGGACGAGTACCTGGCCAAGTTTAATGAGCTGGTCAAGTTTGCTCATTTCCGTATGGCGAGGCTGACTCCCATCTTTTTAGCTTCTAAGTTCTGGAGGGGACTTAATGAGGACATTGTTGGACACCTTGCTGGTTCTGCTTCGAGAGACTTCGGGGCTTTGGTACAGCAGTGTCGTGACATTGAGGACTACTGCAGGGCGAGCCAGGCCAAGAAGGCCAAGATTGAGGTGCCACAGGGTACTGGTGGTTCCGCTTCCTGGAGAGACAGGAAGTATGGAAACAAGGGCAAGTGCAAACAGTTGGCGGCTAAGCAAGCGCCAAACCAGTTTAAGAAGACTCCTACTCAGGGGAACACAGCTAGACCTCCTGCTCCCAGATGCTCGGGATGCGGGAAGTCACACTTTGGGCCGTGTGCTACCAGATGATATGCTTCCAGTGTGGCAAGGAGGGTCACTATTTCAGAGATTGCCCGACGGCGAGAGTTGCTGCAGTGCAGGCAGTGCCATTGCAGATGGTTCTTACTGGGGCGCCAGCAGTGCCACCTACTACGGGGCGAGTGTACACACTTGATCGTCAGCAGTCGGACAGAGCTCCGAACCTGGTCAGAGGTACTGTTACCATTGGTGGTTCAGCTGTTGATGTATTGTTTGATTCCGGGGCAACGCACTCTTTTGTTGCTACCCCTATTGCTTTGGGGCTTGAGTTGCCCAGTGATGTGCTTTCTCCACCGATGCGGGTGACCACCACCACCGGAGAAAAATGTTTGACCTCCACTGTCCATCGCGATGTAGCGTTTCAGTGGGATGGCCGTGACTTCTCGGTAGATCTGATAGGATTGCCGATGGCCAACTTGGAGATTATCATGGATTGGTTGTCCAGAAACTGTGCATTGATTGATTGCTGTGCCAAGAGAGTGGTGATGTCTCCGGATGGGTCCACAGCCAGTTCCTCACCGTTCATTTCAGTCCTGCAGGCGAGGAGAGCCTTGAGAGCAGGGGCATTTGGCTATGTTATCTTGGGAGGTTTGGTGAGTGGGACACAGGAGGATCTCACTGGCATTCCTGTGGTGAAGAAATTCCTCGAGGTGTTTCCCGAGGAGATTCCTGAGTTTCCACCGCAGAGGGAGATAGAGTTCTCCATTGATTTATTGCCTGGTGTGGGGCCTATTTCATTGGCTCCATATCGGATGTCGCCACCGGAGTTGGCAGAGCTGAAGAAGCATATTGAGGAGCTTTTAGCGAAAGATTTCATTTGGCCGAGTGTGTCTCCTTTGGGAGCACCAGTTATTTTTGTGAAAAAGAAAGATGGGACTATGCGGTTGTGCACCGACTACAGACAGTTGAACAAGGTGACAATCAAGAACAAGTATCCCCTTCCACGCATTGATGATTTGCTGGATCAGCTCAGGGGTGCTTGCGTATATTCCAAGATTGATCTCCGGTCCGGTTACCATCAGATACGGGTAAAGCCGGAGGATGTCCCAAAGACAGCATTTCGCTCGAGGTACGGGCATTATGAGTACTTGGTGATTCCGTTTGGACTCACCAATGCACCCGCAGTGTTCATGGACTACATGAACATGATTTTCCAGCCGTACCTGGATCAGTTCGTGATCGTCTTCATTGACGACATCTTGATCTACTCCAAGACAGAGGAGGAACATGCTGAGCACTTGAAGATTGTTTTGCAAGTGTTGAAAGAGAAAAAGCTATATGCGAAGCCGTCAAAATGTGAGTTTTGGCTCAAGGCGATGAAATTTCTGGGTCATGTGATTTTCGCTGATGGAGTTGTAGTTGATCCTAACAAGATTGAGGCCGTGATGGATTGGGAGAGGCCCAAGACGGTTACAGAAGTGAGGAGCTTCTTGGGTTTGGCTGGGTACTACAGGAGGTTCATAGAGGGATTCTCCAAGATGGTGTTACCTATGACTCGCCTTACCCGAAAGGAGACTCCATTCGTGTGGACACATAAGTGTGAGGAGTGCTTCCAGGAGTTGAAGGAGAGACTGACTACTGCTCCTGTGTTAGTCCTTCCTGATCCTGCGGAATAGTTTGAGCTTTATTGTGATGCCTCTGGGAAGGGGCTGGGCTGTGTGTTGATGCAGAAAGGAAAAACCGTTGCTTATGCTTCAAGACAGTTGAAACCTCATGAAGAGAATTACCCGACTCACGACTTGGAGTTGGCAGCTATTGTTTTTGCTTTCAAGATTTGGAGGCATTACCTGTTTGGCATGAAGTTTGCTGTATTCAGTGACCACAAGACTCTGAAATATCTGTTTGATCAGAAAGAGTTGAACATGAGACAGCGGAGATGGATGGAGTTCTTGGAGGACTACGACTTTGAGTTGAGGTATCATCCGAGCAAGGCCAATGTGGTAGCCGATGCTTTAAGTCATAAATCCGTGAGCTTATCCAGCTTGATGATGAGCGACTATGAGGTGATCGAAAAGTTCAGAGACTTGAGAGTGAACTCCTTGTTTGGGGGCGCACTGCTTGAGATGGAAACAACAGAAGTGATTAATGAGCTGATGGAAAAGATTAAAGAGGCGCAAGTACAAAGAGAGTGTCTAGATTATGTGAAGAACCAGGATGGTGTGTCTTGGAACGAGGATGGGTTGCTGTTGTTCCAGAAGAGGATTGTTATCCCTCGAGGGCCATTGACTGAGGAGGTTATGGCAGAGGCTCATAAGGGCCAGTTTACTATCCACCCTGGTGCTACGAAAATGTACCAGGACTTAAAAAGAAATTTTTGGTGGCCGGGCATGAAAAAGGACATAGCGGTCTACGTGTCCAAGTGTCTTATATGTCAGAAGGTGAAGATTGAGCACCAGAAACCGTCTGGCAAACTTCAACCTCTTGAGATTCCACAGTGGAAGTGGGAGAGCATTTCCATGGACTTCGTAGTAGGATTGCCTAAGACTCATGCTGGTTGTGACTCTATCTGGGTCATTGTGGACAGATTGACCAAGTCTGCCCATTTTCTTCCAGTGAAGGTGAGCTTCACTACAGAGCAGTTGGCAAAACTATATGTCCGCGAGATTGTGAGGCTTCACGGGGTGCCCGAGAGTATCATCAGTGATAGGGACCCGAAGTTCACATCTCGATTTTGGGAGGCGCTGCAGGAGGCTTTTGGTACACAGCTGAGATCGAGTACCGCCTATCACCCTCAGACTGACGGACAGACTGAGCGGACCATCCAGACATTGGAGGACATGCTGAGGGCTTGCACGTTGGAGCAGGGTTCAACATGGAATAGGTACCTTCCGTTGGTAGAATTTTCGTACAACAACAGTTTTCATGCTAGTATGGGCATGGCACCTTACGAGGCGCTGTATGGTAGGAGGTGTCGGACTCCTACTTGCTGGTCTGAGGTTGGAGATAAAGAGCTATTTGGCTTGGACTTTGTCCAAGATACTACCCAGCAGATCCAGATGATCAGGGAAAAGTTGAAGCAGGCGCAGAATCGCTAGAAAAGCTACTATGATGTCAAGCATCGTCCACTGGAGTTCAGTGAGGGTGAGCACGTGTTTGTGAGACTTTCACCTATCACCGGTGTTGGACGGGCACTCGGAGTGAGGAAGTTGAGCCCGCGGTTCATTGGGCCCTACCAGATCCTTGGTAGAGTAGGACCTGTTGCCTATCGACTTGCCTTACCTCCGAACCTAGCCAACATCCACGACGTGTTTCACGTGTCTCAGCTTCGGAGGTACATAACAGATCCTTCGCACGTGGTGCAGCCGGATGATGTGGAGGTTCGGGAGAACCTAAAGACTCCCGTCGGACCACTCAAGATTCTCGATCGAGGCGAGAAACAGCTTAGAAGCAAGATTATTCCGATGGTCAAGGTGCAGTGGACTGGGCGTAGTCCCGAGGAGTGCACATGGGAGCGAGAGGATGAGCTTCTCCGGCAGTATCCCAACTTCCGAGACAGGTATGTTTCAAATTTTGAGGACAAAATCCGTAAAAAGGTGGGGTGAATGTAAGAACCTGCACCGTTAATTAAGGTAATTAGTGAATTAATTATGATAATTAGGAAATGATTCCATAATTGACCTTAATAATTATTATTGGGCTTAAATAATTATAGTAAGTGTGTAAAAATGCTGAAAGTCACTTTTCGGAAGAAAAGTGCAGATACCGGTTCTACTACCCGGTATAAATGCGTACCGGAAAAGTATCCCGGAAAATTATAAAGAGTGCATGATAATTACTAGAATATTATGTAGGACTTGTAAAACGAGTTTCAAGTCAAAATGATGAAATCTGATGCCAGAACTGATACTGGCTATGGAAAAGCGCGTACCGAAAAGGTGCCCCGAAAAATAAAATAAAAATATGACGAATCTTAGAAAAATTAGTAGGTCTAAATTCCAAAGTTTGGGATCAAGATCCTTTGCGTTGCTATTAAGGTTAATACTGCGCATAAGTGACCATTTGCCTATATATGCATTAGTTGCACATAACCCTAGGTAACCACCAGCCTCTACGTGACTCCTTGGTTGGCTGAATTGGAGCTGCTGTTCCATTGCCTTCTCCTTCACCTTTTCTTGAGCTTGTGATCACTTCCTTCACCATTTCTTCTCCTAAACAACTAGAGTGTGTCTTGTGAGAATGAAGTGCAACTTTTTCTGAGTTGAGGTGCTGGTAGAGGGGTGTTTTGTGGGCTGTGGTATTGTCTCCTTTGTTGTGAGCCTTTGTTCTTGCCTTTGTGAGGTCCAAGGAGGAACCTTTGGTACCAAGAACCAACCTTTGGAGTAGCATTTTTGTGTCCTTGAGTGTGCTGGACTTGAGAGCTGCATTGGGAGCTCCAAGGGCACTTTGAGTTACTGACTAAGCTTTGGGGTAAGTCACCTTAACTTGATCATGTGTTTTAGTGGCCTAAAGGTGGTGTCTTGGCATTTTAATGGGTTTAACAAGTAACCAACACATAAGTGAACTTGTATATGTTTAAAAATGGATCCTTGGTCGTGTACAAGTGTTAAAAGTTGAATCTTTGGAGTGGATATTCACGAAATGCAGAAACTGCATTCTGTCGTGAGATATCCATATATTTGTCGAACAGATATCCGGATATTCATATCCGGATATGATATCCGGATGTGGGATCTGGGTATCCGGATATTGCATATCCGGATATGGTCAGTGTGATATCCGGATATTGCATATCCGGATATGTCCCTTGTGATATCCGGATATTCTGGGATTTCGAAGAACAGTAGCTGTGCTGTGTGAACAGTAGGCTATTGGGGGTTTGTGGACCCTAGTTTAAGAAAGTGAAACTTCTGTAATTAATGAACTAAGTCAGAATCACATGATTAAGGGCTTATGGCTTTGTTGGAAGCCTTGAGACGTAAAACATAAAGGAAAGGCGTAGTCTTTAAGTTGTATGGTTGTGTTGCATAATTAATGATATATTATTGGTCCATATCAGATTGTGATACTGTTGTGTTTGGACTTGAGAGTGGTTGGACTCTTGGCTTGGATAGCTAGCTTGCAAGGTAAGCTTTCGTGTCCTCGGTTTAGCCATGTTATGGCTCCACCATGTCCCATGGGGATGTGGTTTATGCATGCTGTGTTACATGCTTTGATGTTTTGGAAATGCTGTTGAGCTATTATATGCAATGTACTTTTATGATATGCATGTGATGTCCACCTATACGGTAAGCCTGAGTATGTGGTACATACAAGATGGTGAGGCTGTGGGTGAGGTGCAAGCGGTGTTCCTTGTACTTATGTGGGTATGGATGTATTCCTACATTTCTCTGGCTAGTAGATTTTATAAACACACATGGCATGAATATCTGCCGCACTGCATAGTTTTGGAACTTATATTGAAATACTGTTTTTGAACTTATATTGCACATGTAAGTGAGCTTGGGGTGGAAGATCCTTGAGGATCCCTTGTCTTGCTGAGATTTCTTGTTTAGAGATCTCACCCCACGTTTGGGGACGCTTATTTCAGGATCAGGTAATGTTGAGGGCTCAGGTGGCAGGAGGCCAGAGCTGAGTTGATATTTTATGATATGCTAACATGCTGGATGTTGACTGCTGTTATGTTTTCCCGCCTTGATTATGATATTATGTTGAGACTGCTATTGGGCATTGTTGCCTTATTTGGTGAGCATGGGGTTTGTCCATGCCACACAGACTTGTTATTGTCTTTTTAGTTAAAGTTGTATTAATGTATCAAGATTTTTGGTCCAGGCTATGTGTTGTAGTCCTGTGGCTTTAGATACTCACATTATATTTATATATGAGGTATTTCAGTTAGTTGTCTTGCAATTTACATACAGGCAGTATTTTATGAAATTGATTAAGTAATCAAGTTGGCTAAGATTAAGTCATAATTGAATTAAAGGAAAAGTTATTCCGCAATTTAATTAAGCGTGGCTTAATATGATAGTATGTTAACCCGGGTTAACACGGGCTGCTAAATGCTTTCAGAGAGGCGCAAGCATAAGCCACCTGCTTTCTGAGGATCGGGTCTACGACCCATTGTTGCTGTTGCTGCTAGATGGCTTCAGGCCCTGGACAAGATATTCAGGGTGATGCAGTGCACCGATCCGCAGAAGCTGATGTTCGCCACGTACATGTTGGAGAGCGATGCCCATGAGTGGTGGACGAACACCTCTCAGGCATTCGAGATGCAGGGGCATGGTGATGACATGGCCATTCTTTGAGGATTACTTTCTGGGTCAGTACTTTCCTTATGATGCTCAGGAGAGGAAGTAGGGAGAGTTTGACAGATTGGTTCAGGGCTCGTTGTCTGTAGACGAGTACCTGGCTAAGTTTAATGAGCTGGTAAAGTTTGCTCATTTTCGTAAGGTGAGGCCGACTCCTATTTTTCTTGCTGCTAAGTTCCGGAGGAGACTTAATGAGGACATTGCTGGACATCTTGCTGGTTCTGCTTCGAGAGACTTCGGGGCTTTGGTACAGCAGTGCCGTGACATTAAGGACTACTGCCGGACGAGTCAGGCCAAGAAGGCCAAGATTGTGGTGCCACAGGGTACTGGTGGTTCCGCTTCCTGGAGAGACAGGAAGTATGGAAACAAGGGCAAGGGCAAACAGTTGGCGGCTAAGCAAGCGCCAAATCAGTTTAAAAAGACTTCTACTCAGGGAAACACAGCGATACCTCCTGCTCCCAGATGCTCGGGATGTGGGAAGTCACACTTTGGGTCGTGTGCTACCGCCCAGTTGATATGCTTCCAGTGTGGCAAGGAGACCTCCACTGTCCATCGCGATGTAGCATTTCAGTAGGATGGCCGTGACTTCTCAGTAGATCTGATAGGATTGCCGATGGCCAACTTGGAGATTATTCTGGGCATGGATTGGTTGGCCAGAAACTGCGCATTGATTGATTGCTGTGCCAAGAGAGTGATGATGTCTCCGGGTGTGTCCATAGCCAGTTCCTCACCGTTCATTTCAGTCCTGCAGGTGAGGAGGGCCTTGAGAGCAGGGGCATTTGGCTATGTTATGTTGGGAGGTTTGGTGAGTGGTACACAGGAGGATCTCACTAGCATTCCTGTGGTGAGGGAATTCCTCGAGCTGTTCGCTGAGGAGATTCCTGAGTTTCCACCGCAGAGGGAGATAGAGTTCTCCATAGATTTATCGCCTGGTGTGGGGCCTATCTCATTGGCTCCATACTGGATGTCGCCACCGGAGTTGGCAGAGCTGAAGAAGCATATTGAGGAGCTTTCAGCGAAAAATTTCATTCGGCCGAGTGTGTCTCCTTTGGGAGCACCGGTCATTTTTGTGAAAAAGAAAGATGGGACTATGCAGTTGTGCACCGACTACAGACAGTTGAACAAGGTGACAATCAAGAACAAGTATCCCCTTCCACGCATTGATGATTTGTTGGATCAGCTAAGGGGTGCTTGCGTATATTCCAAGATTGATCTCCGGTCCGGTTACCATCAGATCCGGGTAAAGCCAGAGGATGTCCCAAAGACAACGTTTCGCTCGAGGTACGGGCATTATGAGTACTTGGTGATCCCGTTTGGACTCACCAATGCACCCGCAGTGTTCATGGACTACATGAACAGGATCTTCCAGCCGTACCTGGATCAGTTTGTGATCGTCTTCATTGACGACATCTTGATTTACTCCAAGACAGAGGAGGAGCATGCTGAGGACTTGAAGATTGTTTTGCAAGTGTTGAAAGAGAAAAAGCTATATGCTAAGCCGTCAAAATGTGAGTTTTGGCTCAAGGCGGTGAAATTTCTGGGTCATGTGATTTCCGATGATGGAGTTGCAGTTGATCCTAACAAGATTGAGGCCGTAATGGATTGGGAGAGGCCCAAGACAATTACAGAAGTGAGAAGCTTCTTGGGTTTGGCAGGGTACTACAGGAGGTTCATAGAGGGATTCTCCAAGATGGTGCTACCGATGACTCGCCTTACCCAAAAGGAGACTCCATTCGTGTGGACACAGGAGTGTGAGGAGTGCTTCCAGGAGTTGAAGGAGAGACTGACTACTGCTCATGTGTTAGTCCTTCCTGATCCTGCGAAACAGTTTGACTTGTATTGCGATGCCTCTGGTAAAGGGCTAGGCTGTGTGTTGATGCAGAAAGGGACAGTTGTTGCTTATGCTTCAAGACAGTTGAAGCATAAGCAAAAGTATAGTAGAGATGGCAATTCCACGGAATAAAACTTGAAAATTAATCACTATATTCTTTGTTTTGTAACCAAACCTAAAAATACTAATTCCATGAAAATATAACTCAGAATAAAATCACTAAATTGTGTAGTAGAGATGAAACGCAAGAAAAAGTATAGATCCCAAGAACATAATTAAAGTAAGACACAAATAAAAAGTGTTTAATATTTTTGCTTCTATGCCAAATTCACATAAAAGTAATGGATCTCAATAACTTCTTCTCGCTATTTTATTTTCTTTTAAAAATTGGACCCACTCACTTTTATGTGTGTGTGACAGAGAAATATTTTTTTACAGCAAAAGCATAAATAATCTAATATGGGTTCTTTTCATATTTTTGCATAAACCTATAGTCTGGCTTCTTATGACCGGGCTTCCCACAATAAAAGCACTTCAACTCATATTTTGGCCTAGACCGGCCTCTAGACCCCGGCTCATGCTACAATCCTGGGTGTTGGACATTCCTCTGTTATCGGTCACGTTCACATTAGATGTGCTGGTTAAACTTTGTTCCTTTATCTTGGACTCTTCATTTGGGAGGCTGTCTGTCACAGCATCCATCTTCAATTTCTCATTAGGAGCCGGGTTTCTTAATGTCACTACTAGAGTATAACAACTTTCTGGCAGCGATCTCAACAACAACAGTTTCATCAGACTAATGCAGTCAAACACATCAAAGAAATTGACGGAACCAGATTCGTCAAGTAATGTTGCAGGACTACTGGTCCATGTCAGATTCTACAGACAGTCAAGTAGGAGGAGCTGACAGAAACCAGTCCCGTCAGGGACATTAATGGCACTCTCGCTTCACATCAGATTCATATATCATACATTTTTTTTCCTTATATGCTATATCAATTTGCAAAATTCAATTAGAATGCTATATCAATTGTTTGATATGCCAGAAGGTGAAGATAGAGCACCAGAAGCCGTCTGGTAAGCTTCAACCGCTTGAGATACCATAGTGGAAGTGGGAGAGCATTTCCATGGACTTCGTGGTGGGATTGCTGAAAACTCAGGCGGGTTGTGACTCTATCTGGGTCACTGTGGACAGACTGACGAAGTCTGCCCATTTTCTTCCAGTGAAGGTTTGTTTCACTACAGAGCAGTTGGCCAAACAATATGTCCGCGAGATCGTGAGGCTTCACGGGGTGCCCGAGTGTATCATCAGTGATAGGGACCTGAAGTTCACATCTCGGTTCTGGGAGGCGCTGTAGGAGGATTTCGGTACGCAGTCGAGATTGAGTACAGCCTATCACCCTCAGAATAACAGACAGACTAAGCAGACCATCCAAATCTTGGAGGACATGTTGAGGGCTTGCACGTTGGAGCAGGGTTCAGCATGAGATAGGTACCTTCCGTTAGTTGAGTTTTCGTACAACAACAGCTTTCATGCTAGCCTAGGCATGGCGCCCTACGAAGCACTGTATGTTTTTGGCTTGGACTTTGTCCAAGATACCACCTAGCAAATCCAGATGATCAGCGAAAAGTTGAAGCAGGCGCAGAATCACCAGAAGAGCTACTAAGTTGTAAAGCATCGTCCACTGGAGTTCAGTGAAGGTGAGCACGTGTTTGTGAGACTTTCACCTGTCACCGGTGTAGGTCGGGCCCTCGGAGTGAGGAAGCTGAGCCCGATGTTTATTGGGTCATACCAGATCCTTGGTAGGGTAGGATCAGTTTCCTACTGGCTTTCCTTGCCTCCGAACTTGGTCAACATCCATGACGTATTTCACGTGTCTCAGCTTCGAAAGTACATAGCGGATCATTCGCACGTGGTGCAATCGGATGAAGTGGAGGTTCGTGTGAACCTAAAGACTACCGTTGGACCACTCAAGATTCTCGATCGCGGAAAGAAGCAGCTGAGGAGAAAGACCATTCCGATGGTCAAATTGCACAGGAATGGACGTACTCCTGAGGAGTGCACTTGGGAGCGAGAGAAAGAGCTTCTCTGGCAGTACCTCGAGTTTCGAGACAGGTATATGTCTGATTTTGAGGACAAAATCCTTAAAAAGGTGGGGTGAATGTAAGAACCCGCACCGTTAATTAAGAATGTTAATTAATTAATTATGTGAAATTAGGAAATAATTCCATTATTGACCCTAATAATTATTATGAGGCTTTAATAATTATAGTAAGTGAGTAACAATGCTGAAAGTCGCTTTTCGGATGAAAAGCGCAGATACCGGTCATGCTACCCGGTATAAATGCGTACCGGTGAAGTATCCCGGAAAATTATAATAAATGCATGAATATTCCTAGAATAATATGTAGAACATGTAAAACAAGTTTCAAGTCAAAATAATGAGAACTGGTGCCAGAACAGATACTAGCCAACCCTGAATGAAGGTAAACAAACAATCACGAAGAAAACGCAAAAGATGTGCAAAATGGAAATGACTTGTAAACTAAACTTGACCTGAATCCTTTCATTTCACTTAACATGCTCATGAACAACACAAAGACACACACTCATAGGCTCTTGTGATATGTTCTAGAGTTGACTAAAACCTAACCTTGAAAGTAATCAAAACAATGTAAAATATTTGCATTGATAATTTTTTTTTGTCTCTTCACAAAGTACAAAAGATCTAAATCCCAAGCTAAATTCACACAACATTAGTTTTGCACTTTACATATTTTTTTCTTTTTCTTGGGCATCCATAGTGTAGAATCATGGCAATTCCACGGAATAAAACTTGAAAATTAATCACTATATTCTTTGTTTTGTAACCAAACCTAAAAATACTAATTCCATGAAAATATAACTGAGAATAAAATCACTAAATTGTGTAGCCGAGATGAAACGCAAGAAAAAGTATAGATCCCAAGAACATAATTATAATAAGACACAAATAAAAAGTGTTTAATATTTTTGCTTCTATGCCAAATTCACATAAAAGTAATGGATCTCACTAACTTCTTCTCGCTATTTTATTTTCTTTTCAAAATTGGACCCACTCACTTTTATGTGCGTGTGACAGAGAAATTTTTTTTACAGCAAAAGCATAAATAATCTAATCTGGGTTCTTTTCATATTTTTGCATAAACCTACAGTCTGGCTTCTTATGACCGGGCTTCCCACAATAAAAGCACTTCAACTCATATTTTGGCCTAGACCGGCCTCTAGACCCCGGCTCTTGCTACAATCCTGGGTGTCGGACCTTCCTCTGTTATCAATCACGTTCACATTAGATGTGCTGGTTAAACTTTGTTCCTTTATCTTGGACTCTTCATTGGGGAGGATGTCTGTCACAACATCCATCTTCAATTTCCCATTAGGAGCCGAGTTTCTTAATGTAACTACTAGAGTATAACAACTTTCTGGAAGCGATCTCAACAACAACGGTTTCATCAGACTAATGCAATCAAACACATCAAAGAAATTGACGGAACCAGATTCGTCAAGTAATGTTGCAGGACTACTGGTCCATGTCAGATTCTACAGACAGTCAAGTAAGAGGAGCTGACAGAGGCCAGTCCCGTCAGGGACATTAATGGCACTCTCACTTCACATCAGATTCATATATGTGCCAGTCCCGTTCAATACATTGACGAAACCAAACCAGTTAAATAAAACTAATTCCGTCAAAGTGTTTGACAGTATCTATCTTTTACATCATACATTTTTTTCCTTATATGCTATATCAATTTGAAAAACTAAATTAGAATGCTATATCAAATGTTTGATATGCCAGAAGGTGAAGATAGAGCACCAGAAGCCGTCTGGTAAGCTTCAACCTCTTGAGATACCATAGTGGAAGTGGGAGAGCATTTCCATGGACTTCGTGGTGGGACTGCCGAAAACTCAGGCGGGTTGTGACTCTATCTGGGTCATTGTGGACAGACTGACGAAGTCTGCCCATTTTCTTCCGGTGAAGGTTTATTTCACTACAGAGCAGTTGGTCAAACTTTATGTCCGCGAGATCGTGAGGCTTCACGGGGTGCCCGAGAGTATCATCAGTGATAGGGACCTGAAGTTCACATCTCGGTTCTGGGAGGCGCTGTAGGAGGCTTTCGGTACGCAGTCGAGATTGAGTACTGCCTATCACCCTCAGAATAACGGACAGACTGAGCACACCATCCAAATCTTGGAGGACATGTTGAGGGCTTGCACGTTGGAGCAGGGTTCAGCATGGGATAGGTACCTTCCGTTAGTTGAGTTTTCGTACAACAACAGCTTTCATGCTAGCCCGGGCATGGCGCCCTACGAAGCACTGTATGTTAGGAGGTGTCGAATTCCTACCTACTGGTCTGAGGTTGGAGACAAGGAGCTTTTTGGCTTGGACTTTGTCCAAGATACCACCTAGCAAATCCAGATGATCAGAGAAAAGTTGAAGCAGGCGCAGAATCACCAGAAGAGCTACTAAGTTGTAAAGCATCGTCCACTGGAGTTCAGTGAAGGTGAGCACGTGTTTGTGAGACTTTCACCTGTCACCGGTGTTGGTCGGGCCCTCGGAGTGAGGAAGCTGAGCCCGATGTTAATTGGGTCGTACCAGATCCTTGGTAGGGTAGGATCAGTTTCCTACTGGCTTGCCTTGCCTTGCCTCCGAACATGGTCAACATCCATGATGTATTTCACGTGTCTCAGCTTCGAAAGTACATAGCGGATCCTTCGCACGTGGTGCAATCGGATGAAGTGGAGGTTCGGGTGAACCTAAAGACTACCATTGGACCACTCAAGATTCTCGATCGCGGCAAGAAGCAGCTGAGGAAAAAGATCATTCCGATGGTCAAAGTGCACTGGAATGGACGTACTCCTAAATAGTGCACTTGGGAGCGAGAGGAAGAGCTTCTCTGGCAGTACCCCGAGTTTCGAGACAGGTATGTGTTTGATTTTGAGGACAAAATCCTTAAAAATGTGGGGTGAATGTAAGAACCTGCACCGTTAATTAAGAAAGTTAATTAATTAATTATGTGAAATTAGGAAATAATTCAATTATTGACCCTAATAATTATTATGAGGCTTTAATAATTATAGCTTTTCGGACGAAAAGCGCAGATACCGGTTATGCTACCCGGTATAAATGCGTACCGGTGAAGTATCCCGGAAAATTATAATAAATGCATGAATATTCCTACAATAATATGTAGAACATGTAAAACAAGTTTCAAGTCAAAATAATGAGAACTGGTGCCAGAACAGATACTAACCAACCCCGAATGAAGGTAAACAAACAATCACGGAGAAAACGCAAAAGAAGTACAAAATGGAAATGACTTGTAAACTAAACTTGATCTGAATCCTTTCATTTCACTTAACATGCTCATGAACAACAGAAAGACACACACTCATAGGCTGTTGTGATATGTTCTAGAGTTGAATAAAACCTAACCTTGAAAGTAATCAAAACAATGTAAAATATTTGCATTGATAATTTTTTTTTGTCTCTTCACAAAGTACAAAAGATCCAAATCCCAAGCTAAATTCACACATTAGTTTTGCGCTTTACATATTTTTTTCTTTTTCTTGGGCTTCCGTAGTGTAGAATCATGACATGAGCAGTTACACGTAAATGCAAACCTAGGTAAGACCCAAATTGGATATTCCATACTGGTAAGATAAAGCGGATCTAGCATACGTCTTTCTTTAACTGAGAAAGCTCCCAATTCAGACATAAAATCGCTATCGGAGTAGCCAGTGAAGTATATGCAGCCTTCTTGAACTCCAAGAAAGTCTTTAGCCGGAAGAGATTCACAATTCAATTCACCCAGAAACAAATCTTGGTCTCACAAGGTGTCCACATTCACGACCCTGGGTTGGATGCAGTTTTCTTCTACCTTAAAAACATCAAAGCCAATCGTTGGCGCACGAAATTCATAATCACGATAATACCTCTTCACAACTAAAACACTTACATTAGACACCACCAAATATACGTTCAAATTAGAATCTGATATATTCTTGGTTGACTGCTCAGAATCTATACTATGCAATAAAAAGAGCACTGATGATTCATCATTATCAACTCCAACTCGAAATATATCAACTTTTCTACCGTTTCGGGTAATAGCATAAAGTTTTTCTTTGTGAAAAGTGAGATTCCCATATTCTTTATCACCCCGATAGCCATTCCATGCTTTGTCTGATCCTATCTTGCACCATACCAAGTCACCACCGCAAGTAACAGCTGCAGCCATGATAGGATTTGAATTGACACATGTTGAAATTGTGAAAGACACATGAGCGTCCATGCCACTAACATTGTATCCCTTTGACTTGAGGAAATCCGGCATCGTGGTACGAGGAGGGAGTTCAATCCGAACTTTTGAGAACAAGTTGAGAATGAAGACTTTGACTCGAGATCTGATAACTAACCAGCCCTTGATCGATCCCTTAATGCAGGAATCACGAAAAGGCCTAAATGGTTTGTAGATTTTAAAATCCTTGTGACGATTAGAGGGACTAACAACAAGATTGTATCTTGAGCTTTCATCGTTGTTATCAATTAACCAAGGTGTTCTGTTTGGAACTACGAGGTGGGGTTTGTTGTAGGTACAAGAATACCAACCCTTACATACGCTGCCAAATCGAGCATGACCCTGAAATTCTATGCCCTTGTAAATCGTCTCTATGATATCAGTAGGCATCTTGGACCAATCTGGACTCATCAGTTTTCTTTTCTTGTTTTCCATCCTGCAAAGTAACATTAGCAATTCAAGTTAAGATCTTGAAATCTTTGCATGGATTGAAATATGGAATTAATAACGTGGAATCAAAAAAGAAACAAGAAACAGAATAGAGGACAACTGATACGTACCCGTGGAACACACATTAGTGATACCCGTGGAACAACAAAAATACAAAAAAAGGAAACAACATGTTATATTTAAAGAAAATGATCAAGATTACAGTACTAATCCTACTTTCTTGAAAGAAAATATGATCAAGAAAATAGTGTTGATCCCAATAACACAATGATAATAATACACAAATAAAAAGAATTGGGAGGCACAAGAGACAAGACCAAACCTTCGTTGCTTCTCAAGAAGATGACTAGCCAGAGGAGAGAATTCTTAATCCACAATAAAGAAGGGAGTCTATATTATTACACTGATGATATATGTGTCTATATACTTAAATAGTTTTTTTTCTGGTTTAATGTTATGTATCAAAATCTTTTATGGAGAGATTTAATATTAGCGTATCTGTACAAAATCAGACGCTTTAAATCCATTCCTTTCAAGTGCTTCTGTTATTAAAAGGAAGAAATCAACTTAAAAAAAATCAAAATACAATACTTAAAGTGTCTGTTGACCCCACGAAGTGGCTTAATTAAGACTTCTGTAAAAGGTGTTATTAATTATTCATGTTCTTAAATACAATACTTAGTTAAGAAATTAAAATGAGAAGTATTAAATAAAAATATAAAAATATTTAATATTTTTATAATATAATAAATTAAGAAAATAAATTTTTTTATAATTCTCATTTTACAATAATTAAATTAAATAATGTATTTATAAAAAGCATCACGTATTTCTTAAACAGCTCTACGGATACCCGTTACCCATAAAAATAAAAATAATAATAATAGTAAACAGAGAATAATATGGTAATAATCCTCCGAAATTGCTAGAAATATATGATTTGTTTTAAATTATTTATTACTTTTTTTGTAAACAAATTATTTATTACTTTTCAAGCCAAAGGAAATGTTAGTTTTTTTCATTTTTATCTTTATCTGATAATATTTTCAGTAAATGAAATCTAATTTTAACGTAAAACATTGAATAAAAATTATTTTAAAATTGAGAATATTATTTTTAAAGGATAATACTTATTGCATAAAATAAATAAGGACAAGTTATATTAAAATTTGATTCTATGAAACATGGAATCACACTAATCCCACCCACTTGAAAGAAAATGGCAATTCCACGGAATAAAACTTGAAAATTAATCACTATATTCTTTGTTTTGTAACCAAACCTAAAAATACTAATTCCATGAATATATAACTCAGAATAAAATCACTAAATTGTGTAGCAGAGATGAAACGCAAGAAAAAGTATAGATCCCAAGAACATAATTATAATAAGACACAAATAAAAAGTGTTTAATATTTTTGCTTCTATGCCAAATTCACATAAAAGTAATGGATCTCAATAACTTCTTCTCGCTATTTTATTTTCTTTTAAAAATTGGACCCACTCACTTTTATGTGTGTGTGACAGAGAAATATTTTTTTACAGCAAAAGCATAAATAATCTAATATGGGTTCTTTTCATATTTTTGCATAAACCTATAGTCTGGCTTCTTATGACCGGGCTTCCCACAATAAAAGCACTTCAACTCATATTTTGGCCTAGACCAGCCTCTAGACCCCGGCTCTTGCTACAATCCTGGGTGTCGGACATTCCTCTGTTATCGGTCACGTTCACATTAGATGTGCTGGTTAAACTTTGTTCCTTTATCTTGGACTCTTCATTTGGGAGGCTGTCTATCACATCATCCATCTTCAATTTCTCATTAGGAGCCGAGTTTCTTAATGTCACTACTAGAGTATAACAACTTTCTGGCAGCGATCTCAACAACAACAGTTTCATCAGACTAATGCAGTCAAACACGTCAAAGAAATTGACGGAACCAGATTCGTCAAGTAATGTTGCAGGACTACTGGTCCATGTCAGATTCTACAGACAGTCAAGTAGGAGGAGTTGACAGAACCCAGTCCCATCAGGGACATTAATGGCACTCTCACTTCACATCAGATTCATATATGTGCCAGTCCCGTTCAATACATTGACGAAACCAAATAAGTTAAATAAAACTAATCCCGTCAAAGTGTTTGACAGTATCTATCTTTTACATCATACATTTTTTTCCTTATATGCTATATCAATTTGCAGAATTCAATTAGAATGCTATATCAATTGTTTGATATGCCAGAAGGTGAAGATAGAGCACCAGAAGCCGTCTGGTAAGCTTCAACCTCTTAAGATACCATAGTGGAAGTGGGAGAGCATTTCCATGGACTTCGTGGGGGGAATGCCGAAGACTCAGGCGGGTTGTGACTCTATCTGGGTCATTGTGGACAGACTGACGAAGTCTGCCCATTTTCTTCCACTGAAGGTTTGTTTCACTACAGAGCAGTTGGCCAAACTTTATGTCCGCGAGATCGTGAGGCTTCACGGGGTGCCCGAGAGTATCATCAGTGATAGGGACTTGAAGTTCACATCTCGGTTTTGGGAGACGCTGTAGGAGGCTTTCGGTACGCAGTCGAGATTGAGTACCGCCGATCACCCTCAGAATAACGGACAGACTGAGCAGACCATCCAAATCTTGGAGGACATGTTGAAGGCTTGCACGTTGGAGCAGGGTTCAGCATGGGATAGGTACCTTCCGTTAGTTGAGTTTTCGTACAACAACAGCTTTCATGCTAGCCTGGGCATGGCGCCCTACGAAGCACTGTATGTTAGGAGGTGTCGGGTTCCTACCTGCTGGTCTGAGGTTGGAGCAGGCGCAGAATCCCCAGAAGAGCTACTAAGTTGTAAAGCATCGTCCACTGGAGTTCAGTGAAGGTGAGCACGTGTTTGTGAGACTTTCACCTGTCACCGATGTTGGTCGGGCCCTCGAAGTGAGGAAGCTGAGCCCGATGTTTATTGGGTCGTACCAGATCCTTGGTATGGTAGGATCAGTTTCCTACTGGCGTCCCTTGCCTTGCCTCCGAACTTGCTCAACATCCATGACGTATTTCACGTGTCTCAGCTTCGAAAGTACATAGCGGATCCTTCGCAAGTGGTGCAATCGGATGAAGTGGAGGTTCGGGTGAACCTAAAGACTACCGTTGGACCACTCAAGATTCTCGATCGCGGCAAGAAGCAGCTGAGGAGCAAGACCATTCCGATGGTCAAAGTGCACTGGAATGGACGTACTCCTGAGGAGTGCACTTGGGAGCGAGAGGAAGAGCTTCTCTGGCAGTACCCCGAGTTTCGAGACAGGTATGTGTCTGATTTTGAGGACAAAATCCTTAAAAAGGTGGGGTGAATGTAAGAACCCGCACCGTTAATTAAGAAATTTAATTAATTAATTATGTGAAATTAGGAAATAATTCCATTATTGACCCTAATAAATATTATGAGGCTTTAATAATTATAGCTTTTCGGACGAAAAGCGCAGATACCGGTTATGCTACCCGGTATAAATGTGTACCGATGAAGTATCCCGGAAAATTATAATAAATGCATGAATATTCCTAGAATAATATGTAGAACATGTAAAACAAGTTTCAAGTCAAAATAATGAGAACTGGTGCCAGAACAGATACTAGCCAACCCCGAATGAAGGTAAACAAACAATCACGAAGATAACGCAAAGGATGTACAAAATGGAAATGACTTGTAAACTAAACTTGATTTGAATCCTTTCATTTCACTTAACATGCTCATGAACAACACAAAGATACACACTCATAGGCTCTTGTGATATGTTCTAGAGTTGAATAAAACCTAACCTTGAAAGTAATCAAAACAATGTAAAATATTTGCATTGATAATTTTTTTTGTCTCTTCACAAAGTACAAAAGATCCAAATCCCAAGCTAAATTCACACAACATTAGTTTTGCGCTTTACATATTTTTTTTTCTTGGGCTTCCATAGTGTAGAATCATGACATGTGCAGTTACATGTAAATGCAAACCTAGGTAAGACCCAAATTGGATATTCCATACTGGTAAGATAAAGCGGATCTAGCATACGTCTTTCTTTAACTGAGAAAGCTCCCAATTCAGACATAAAACCGCTATCGGAGTAGCCAGTGAAGTATATGCAGCCTTCTTGAACTCGAAGAAAGTCTTTAGCCGGAAGAGATTCACAATTCAATTCACCCAGAAACAAATCTTGGTCTCCCAAGGTGTCCACATTCACGACCCTGGGTTGGATGCAGTTTTCTTCTACCTTAAAAACATCAAAGCCAATCGTTGGCGCATGTAACAGCCCGTGTTAACTCGGATTGTTAACATACTATCGTATTAAGCCACACTTAATTAAAATGCGGAATAACTTTTTCTTTAATTCAATTATGACGTCATTAACCTTAGCCAACTTGATTACTTAATCAATTTCATAAAATACTGCCTGTATGTAAATTGCAAGACAACTAACTGAATACCTCATAAATAATTATAAAGTGAGTATCTAAAGCCACAGGACTACAACACATAGCCTGGGTCAAAATCCTGATACTTTAATTACAACTTAAAATAGAAAGACAATAACAAGTCCGTGTGGCATGGACAAACCCCATGCTCACCAAATAAGGCATCAATGCCTAATAACAGTCTCAGCATAATATCATAGTCAAAGCGGGAAAACATAAACAGCAGTCAATTAACCAGCAACCATCATGTCAGCAAAATACAGATAAGTCTAACTCAGCTCTGGCCTCCTGCCACCTGAGCCCTCAAAATTACCTGAACCTGAAATAAGCGTCCCCAAACGTGGGGTGAGATCTCTAAACAAGAAATCTCAGTAAGAAAAGGGGCCCTCAAGGATCTTCCACCCCAAGCTCACTTACATGTGTAATATAAGTTCAAAAACAGTATTTACAATATAAGTTCCAAAACTATGCGATGCAGCAGATAATCATGCCATGTGTGTTTATCAAATCTACTGGCCAGAGAAATGCAGGAATACGTCTAAACCCACATGAGTACAAGGAACACTGCTTGCACCTCACCCACAGCCTCACCATCTTGTATGTGCTACATACTCAGGCTTACCGTATAGGTGGACACCACATGCATATCATAAAAGCACATTGCATATAATAGCTCAACAGCATTTCCAAATCATCAAAGCATGTAACACAGCATGCATAAACCACATCCCCATGGGACATGGTGGAACCACAAAATGGCTAAACCGAGGACACGAAAGCTTACCTTGCAAACAAACAATCCAAGCCAAGAGTCATCACCGCTCAAGGTCCAACACAGCAGAAATCACAATCTGATTTAGACCAGCGATCATATCAATAACATAGCTCGTACGCATAAACATAAAGACTACGTTTCTTTGTTATGTTTTACGTCTTAAGGCTTCCCACCAAGCCACAAGCCCTTAGTCCCTTGATTCTGACTTAATTAAGTATTTACAGAAGTTCAACTCCATCAAAATAGGGTCCACAAACCCATAACTCCGATGTGTATGAACAGTACCTCACTGTTCTTCGAAAACCCAGAATATCCGGATATATGTCGGGGGCATATCCGGATATCCATATCCGGATATCTCCAACCCCATATCCGGATACCGATATCCGGATATCATATCCGGATATCTCGTGATAGAATGCAGTTTCTGCATTTCGCGAGATATCACTCCCAAGGATCCAATTTATTAAAACTGCAGTTGTAATTCTTTACCAAAAATTCTGAGATTTTAATATGTTAAACTAGACCTCACAAGCTTTCCAACGACATATCTTATGTCTCAATCGGAGTTGTATAACTCCGGTTATAATTTTCGCAAAGTGACTGCTGCCAACTGAATTTCCAGCAACCAAGACGCGACTTTAAACTAACACTGAGATCAAACCACTTATCCAATGGCTACGAAATTTTACAGAGTCATATCCTTATGTGTTAGCTACACATAGGTCCAAACGACACTCGATTTGGAGCTCTGTAGCTCAAGATATCGAATTTTTACCAAAACAGGTTCGTTGCTGTCCCCATATCCGGATATGAATATCCGGATACCATATCCGGATACTGATATCCGGATATCTGCTCGACAATATCCGGATATCTCACGACAAAATGCAGTTTCTGCATTTCATGAATATCCAATCCATAGGTTCAACTTTTTAACCGATTAAAGGCACTTAAACATGCATTTCTATGTGTGTTTAACCTTCCCCACCCTTAAGTTATCAACTTAGTTAAATACATGCATCAAGGTTCCATTTTTAAGCATTTAAACCCATGATCATAGTTGGTATAACTTACCAAAGCTCAAAAACAGAGGAATGAGGGCACTTGGAGCTCACCAATAGCTCCTCAAGCTCAGACCAAGAGGGAGCACGAAAATGGCACCTCCAAGATTAGTTCTTTCCCCTCACCAAGGTCACCACTTGACCTCAAAATGCCATGATCAAGCCTCACCACACTCAACTCTTCAACCAGCCCTGAAGGATTCACCCAACAGTGGATGAGTGTGCAGCAAGCACCACTTCACACCCTCACAACCCACCCTACTATGTGTTTGTAAGAAGAAGAGAAGGAAGAATCATGGAGGAAATGGTCCAAGACTCAAGAAATGGTGAAGGAGAGTCAATGAAACAGTAGCCACCCCTTCAGCCACCCAAAACTCACGTAATAAAACAATGCAACCTAGGGTTTTGTGCCTAAGAGTGAGTATTTAAAGGCAATTGGTCTTAACGCGCAGTATTAGCCTTAATAGCAACGCAAAATATCTTGATCCCAAACTTTGGAATCTAGACCTACACATTTTTCTAAGATTTGTCATATTTTTATTTTATTTTTCGGAGCACCTTTCCGGTACGCGCTTTTCCATAGTCAGTATCAGTTCTGGCATCAGATTACATTATTTTGACTTGAAACTTGTTTTACAAGTCTTACATAATATTCTAGTAATTATCATGCACTCGTTGTAATTTTCCAAGATACTTTTCCGGTACGCATTTATACCGGGTAGCAGAACCGGTATCTGCGCTTTTCTTCTGAAAAGCGACTTTCAGCATTTTTACTCACTCAGTATAATTATTTAAGCCCAATAATAATTATTAAGGTCAATTATGGAATTATTTTCTAATTATCATAATTAATTCACTAATTACCTTAATTAGCGGTGCGGGTTCTTACATTCACCCCACCTTTTTAAGGATTTTGTCCTCAAAATCAGAAACATACCTGTCTCGAAAGTCGGGATCCTGTGGGAGAAGCTCATCCTCTCGCTCCCACGTGCACTCCTCGGGACTACGCCCAGTCCACTGCACCTTGACCATCGGAATGATCTTGCTTCTAAGCTGTTTCTCGCCTCGATCGAGGATCTTGAGTGGTCCGACTGGAGTCTTTAGGTTCTCCCGAACCTCCACATCATCCGATTGCACCACGTGCGAAGGATCTGCTATGTACCTCTGAAGCTGAGACACGTGAAACACGTCGTGGATGTTGGCTAGGTTCGAAGGTAAGGCAAGTCGATAGGCAACAGGTCCTACTCTACCAAGGATCTGGTAGGGCCCAATGAATCGCGGGCTCAACTTCCTCACGCCAAGTGCCCGTCCAACACCGGTGACAGGTGAAAGTCTCACAAACACGTGCTCACCCTCACTAAACTCCAGTGGACGATGCTTGACATCATAGTAGCTTTTCTGGCGATTCTGCGCCTGCTTCAACTTTTCCCTGATCATCTGGATCTGCTGGGTAGTATCTTGGACAAAGTCCAAGCCAAATAGCTCTTTATCTCCAACCTCAGACCAGCAGGTAGGAGTCCGACACCTCCTACCATACAGCGCCTCGTAGGGTGCCATGCCCAGACTAGCATGAAAACTGTTGTTGTACGAGAATTCTACCAACGGAAGGTACCTATCACATGCAGAACCCTGCTCCAATGTGCAAGCTCTCAACATGTCCTCCAATGTCTGGATGGTCCGCTCAGTCTGTCCGTCAGTCTGAGGGTGATAGGCGGTACTCAATCTCAACTGCGTACCAAAAGCCTCCTGCAGCGCCTCCCAGAACCGAGATGTGAACTTCGGGTCCCTATCACTGATGATACTCTCGGGCACACCGTGAAGCCTCACAATCTCACGGACATATAGTTTGGCTAACTGCTTTGTAGTGAAGCTCACCTTCACTGGAAGAAAATGGGCAAACTTGGTCAATCTGTCCACTATGACCCAAATAGAGTCACAACCAGCCTGAGTTTTAGGCAATCCCACCACGAAGTCCATGGAAATACTCTCCCACTTCCACTGTGGAATTTCAAGAGGTTGAAGTTTACCAGACGGTTTCTGGTGCTCAATCTTTACTTTCTGACATATAAGGCATTTGGACACGTAGACCGCTATGTCCTTCTTCATGCCCGGCCACCAAAAATTTCTCTTTAAGTCCTGGTACATTTTCGTGGCACCAGGGTGGATAGTAAACCGGCCCTTATGAGCCTCTGCCATAACCTCTTCGGTCAATGGCCCTCGAGGAATAACAATCCTCTTCTGAAACAGCAGCAATCCATCCTCGTTCCAAGACACACCGTCCTGGTTCTTCACATAATCAAGGCACTCTCTTTCCACTTGCGCCTCTTTAATCTTTTCCATCAGCTCATTAATCACTTCTGCTATTTCCATTTCGAGCAGTGCGCCCCCAAACAAGGAGTTCACTCTCAAGTCTCTGAACTTTTTGATCACCTCGTAGTCGCTCATCATCAAGCTGCATAAGCTCACGGATTTCCGACTCAAAGCATCGGCTACCACATTGGCCTTGCCAGGATGGTACCTCAACTCAAAGTCGTAGTCCTTCAAGAACTCCATCCATCTTCGCTGTCTCATGTTCAACTCCTTCTGGTCAAACAGATACTTCAGGCTCTTGTGATCACTGAATACAGCAAACTTCATGCCAAACAGGTAATGCCTCCAAATCTTGAAAGCAAAAACAATGGCTGCCAACTCCAAGTCGTGAGTCGGGTAGTTCTCCTCATAAGGTTTCAACTGTCTTGAAGCATAGGCAACAACTTTCCCTTTCCGCATCAACACACAGCCTAGCCCCTTTCCAGAGGCATCGCAGTATAACTCAAACTATTCCGCAGGATCAGGAAGGACTAACACAGGAGCAGTAGTCAGTCTCTCTTTCAACTCCTGGAAGCACTCCTCACACTCATGTGTCCACACGAATGGAGTCTCCTTTCGGGTAAGGCGAGTCATCGGTAGCACCATCTTGGAAAATCCCTCTATGAACCTCCTATAGTACCCTGTCAAACCCAAGAAGCTTCTCACTTCTGTAACCGTCTTGGGCCTCTCCCAGTCCATCACAGCCTCAATCTTGTTAGGATCAACTGCAACTCCATCAGCGGAAATCACATGACCCAGAAATTTCACCGCCTTGAGCCAAAACTCACATTTTGACGGCTTAGCATATAGCTTTTTCTCTTTCAACACTTGCAAAACAATCTTCAAGTGCTCAGCATGCTCCTCCTCCGTCTTGGAGTAAATTAAGATGTCGTCAATGAAGACGATCACAAACTGATCCAGGTATGGCTGGAAGATCCTGTTCATGTAGTCCATGAACACTGCGGGTGCATTTGTGAGTCCGAACGAAATCACCAAGTACTCATAATGCCCGTACCTCGAGCGAAACGCTATTTTTGGGACATCCTCCAACTTTACCCGTATCTGATGGTAACCGGACCGGAGATCAATCTTGGAATACACGCAAGCACCCCTGAGCTGATCCAGCAAATCATCAATGCGTGGAAGAGGATACTTGTTCTTGATTGTCACCTTGTTCAACTGTCTGTAGTCGGTGCACAACCGCATGGTCCCATCTTTCTTTTTCACAAAAATGACCGGTGCTCCCCAGGGAGACACACTCGGCCGAATGAAATCTTTCGCTGAAAGCTCCTCAATATGCTTCTTTAGCTCCGCCAACTCTGGTGGCGACATCCGGTATGGAGCCAACGATATAGGCCCCACACCAGGCAATAAGTCTATGGAGAACTCTATCTCCCTCTGCGGTGGAAACTCAGGAATCTCCTCGAGAAACACCTCGAGGAATTCCCTCACCACAGGAATGCTAGTGAGATCCTCCTGTGTCCCACTCACCAAACCTCCCAACATGACATAGCCAAATGCCCCTGCTCTCAAGGCCCTCCTCGCCCGCAGGACTGAAATGAACGGTGAGGAACTGGCTGTGGACCCACCCGGAGACATCACCACTCTCTTGGCACAACAATCAATCAATGCACAGTTTTTGGACAACCAATCCATGCCCAAAATAATCTCCAAGTTGGCCATCGGCAATCCTATCAGATCTACCGAGAAGTCACGGCCATCCCACTGAAACGCTACATCGCGATGAACAGTGGAGGTCAAACATTTTTCTCCGGTGGCGGTGGTCACCCGCATCGGTGGAGAAAGCACATCACTGGGCAACTCAAGCCCCACAGCAATAGGGGTAGCAACAAAAGAATGCGTTGCCCTGGAATCAAAAAGCACATTAACAGCTGAACCCCCAATGGTAACAGTACCTCTGATCAGGTTCGGAGCTCTGTCCGACTGCTGACGATCGAGTGTGTATACTCGCCCCGTAGTAGGTGGCACGGCTGGTGCCCCAGTAGGAACCATCTGCAATGGCACAGCCTGCACTGCAGCAACTCTCGCCGTCGGGCAATCTCTGGAGTAGTGGCCCTCCTTGCCATGCTGGAAGCATATCAGCTGTCCGGTAGAACATGGCCCAAAATGTGACTTCCCGCATCCTGAGCATCTGGGAGCAGGAGGTCTAGCTGTGTTCCCCTGAGTAGAAGTCTTTTTAAACTGGTTTGGCGCTTGCTTAGCCGCCAACTGTTTGCCCTTGCCCTTGTTTGCAAACTTCCTGTTCCTCTAGGGAGCGGAACCACCAGTACCCTGTGGCACCTCAATCTTGGCCTTCTTGGCCTTACTCGTGCTGTAGAAGTCCTCAATATCATGACACTGCTGGACCAGTGTCCCAAAATCTCTGGAAGCAGACCCAGCTAAGTAACCAACAATATCCTCACTAAGTCCCCTGCGGAACTTAGCAGCCAAGAATGTAGGAGTAGGCCTCGCCATCCTGAAGTGTGAAAGCTTCACCAGCTCATTAAACTTGGCCAAGTACTCATCAACTGACAATGAGCCCTGAACCAAACGATCAAACTCCCCTTGCTTCCTCTCCTGTGCATCATACGGGAAATACTGACCTAGAAAACACTCCTCGAAGAACGGCCACGTCATCACACGGCCCTGCATCTCATAGACGTGAGAAATGTTGGTCCACCACTCATGGGCCTCGCCCTCCAGCATATAAGTGGCAAACATCAGCTTCTGCGGATCGGTACACTGCATGATCCGGAAGATCTTGTCCAACGCCTGTAACCATCTGGCAGCAGCAATGGGATCATAAGATCCGTCGAAAGAAGGTGGCTTATGCTTGCGGAAAGCATTCAGCCTGCGGTCGATCTCGTCACGATCCTCAGCAAATACGGGTATGGTTTGCAAAGCCCCCGTCAAATGACTGCCCTCACCCATCTGACTCTGGGTGTCCTCCTGTTGACTAGGCGGAGGTGGAGGCGGTGGCGGCGGTGGAGGTGGTGGAGGACACTGGCCAGCAGCAGGACCAGCCCTCAACTCCTCCAACATGACCCTCATCATAGTCATGTTGGCCATCCGGTTCTCCTCCAGAACCTCAGCAGTGGCTCGCCGGTTCGCCTCTCTGATGGCGTCCAGCATCGCCTGGTTTGCCAATCCCGTGGCCTCCTGGTCGGCTAGTCGGGCCGCCTGCATCTCAGCTAATGCAGCCAGGATAGGATCCAATTGATCCTCACTCGTACTAGGGCTCCTCCTTGGTGGCACCATGACTCTGCACAAGTTACACAAAGAATGAGTTGATCAGGCCCACGCTATGTGGTCACATATGCATTATCATAATACACACCAATCAGAGAGAACGCAAAGTAGACACGCAACGAAACATCCTAAGTTATTGCAATACATACAGGCTTTTCCCTAGAAAGTGCTCTGATACCATAAAATGTAACAGCCCGTGTTAACCCAGATTGTTAACATACTATCGTATTAAGCCACGCTTAATTAAAATGCGGAATAACTTTTTCTTTAATTCAATTATGACGTCATTAACCTTAGCCAACTTGATTACTTAATCAATTTCATAAAATACTGCCTGTATGTAAATTGCAAGACAACTAACTGAATACCTCATAAATAATTATAAAGTGAGTATCTAAAGCCACAGGACTACAACACATAGCCTGGGTCAAAATCTTGATACTTTAATTACAACTTAAAATAGAAAGACAATAACAAGTCTGTGTGGCATGGACAAACCCCATTCTCACCAAATAAGGCATCAATGCCTAATAACAGTCTCAGCATAATATCATAGTCAAAGCGTGAAAACATAAACAACAGTCAATTAACCAGCAACCATCATGTCAGCAAAATACAGATAAGTCTAACTCAGCTCTGGCCTCCTGCCACCTGAGCCCTCAAAATTACCTGAACCTGAAATAAGCGTCCCCAAACGTGGGGTGAGATCTCTAAACAAGAAATCTCAGTAAGACAAGGGGTCCTCAAGGATCTTCCACCCCAAGCTCACTTACATGTGTAATATAAGTTCAAAAATAGTATTTACAATATAAGTTCCAAAACTATGCGATGCAGCAGATAATCATGCCATGTGTGTTTATCAAATCTACTGGCCAGAGAAATGCAGGAATACGTCTATACCTACATGAGTACAAGGAACACCGCTTGCACCTCACCCACAGCCTCACCGTCTTGTATGTACCACATACTCAGGCTTACCGTATAGGTGGACACCACATGCATATCATAAAAGCACATTGCATATAATAGCTCAACAACATTTCCAAAACATCAAAGCATGTAACACAGCATGCATAAACCACATCCCCATAGGACATGGTGGAACCACAAAATGGCTAAACCGAGGACACGAGAGCTTACCTTGCAAGCTAGCTATCCAAGCCAAGAGTCCTCACCGCTCAAGGTCCAACACAGCAGAAATCACAATCTGATTTAGACCAGCGATCATATCAATAACATAGCTCGTACGCATAAACATAAAGACTACGTTTCTTTGTTATGTTTTACGTCTTAAGGCTTCCCACCAAGCCAGAAGCCCTTAGTCCCTTGATTCTGACTTAATTAAGTGTTTACAGAAGTTCAACTCCATCAAAATAGGGTCCACAAACCCATAACTCCGATGTGTATGAACAGTACCTCACTGTTTTTCGAAAACCCAGAAGATCCGGATATATGTCGGGGGCATATCCGGATATCCATATCCGGATATCTCCGAGCCCATATCCGGATACCAATATCCGGATATCATATCCGGATATCTCGTGACAGAATGCAGTTTCTGCATTTCGCGAGATATCACTCCCAAGGTTCCATTTTATTAAAACTGCAGTTGTAATTCTTTACCAAAAATTCTAAGATTTTAATATGTTAAACTAGACCTCACAAGCTTTCGAACGACATATCTTATGTCTCAATCGGAGTTGTATAACTCCGGTTATGATTTTCGCAAAGTGACTGCTGCCAACTGAATTTCCAGCAACCAAGACGCGACTTTAAACTAACACTGACATCAAACCACTTATCCAATGGCTACTAAATTTTACAGGGTTATAGCCTTATGTGTTAGCTACACATAGGTCCAAACGGCACTCGATTTGGAGCTCTGTAGCTCAAGATATCGAATTTTTACCGAAACAGGTTCGTTGCTGTCCCCATATCCGGATATGAATATCCGGATACCATATCCGGATACTGATATCCGGATATCTGCTCGACAATATCCGGATATCTCACGACAGAATGCATTTTCTGCATTTCATGAATATCCAATCCATAGGTTCAACTTTTTAACCGATTAAAGGCACTTAAACATGCATTTCTAGGTGTGTTTAACCTTCCCCACCCTTAAGTTATCAACTTAGTTAAATACATGCATCAAGGTTCCATTTTTAAGCATTTAAACCCATGATCATAGTTGGTAGAACTTACCAAAGCTCAAAAACAGAGGAATAAGGGCACTTGGAGCTCACCAATAGCTCCTCAAGCTCAGACCAAGAGGGAGCACGAAAATGGCACCTCCAAGATTGGTTCTTTCCCCTCACCAAGGTCACCACTTGACCTCAAAATGCCATGATCAAGCCTCACCACACTCAACTCTTCAACTAGCCCTCAAGGATTCACCCAACAGTGGATGAGTGTGCAGCAAGCACCACTTCACACCCTCACAACCCACCCTATATACTATGTGTTTGTAAGAAGAAGAGAAGGAAGAATCATGGAGGAAATGGTCCAAGACTCAAGAAATGGTGAAGGAGAGTCAATGAAACAGTAGCCACCCCTTCAGCCACCCAAAACTCACGTAAGAAAACAATGCAACCTAGGGTTTTGTGCCTAAGAGTGAGTATTTAAAGGCAATTGGTTTTAACGCGCAGTATTAGCCTTAATAACAACGCAAAAGATCTTGATCCCAAACTTTGGAATCTAGACCTACACATTTTTCTAAGATTTGTCATATTTTTATTTTATTTTTCGAAGCACCTTTCCGGTACGCGCTTTTCCATAGTCAGTATCAGTTCTGGCATCAGATTACATTATTTTGACTTGAAACTTGTTTTACAAGTCTTACATAATATTCTAGTAATTATCATGCATTCGTTGTAATTTTCCGGGATACTTTTCCGGTACGCATTTATACCGGGTAGCAGAACCGGTATCTGCGCTTTTCTTCCGAAAAGCGACTTTCAGCATTTTTACTCACTCAGTATAATTATTTAAGCCCAATAATAATTATTAAGGTCAATTATGGAATCATTTTCTAATTATCATAATTAATTCACTAATTACCTTAATTAGCGGTGCGGGTTCTTACAGCGCACGAGATTCATAATCACGATAATACCTCTTCACAAGTAAAACACTTCCATTAGACACCACCAAATATACGTTCAAATTAGAATCTGATAGATTCTTGGTTGACTGCTCAGAATCTATACTATGCAACAAAAAGAGCACTGATGATTCATCATCATCAACTCCAACTCGAAATATATCAACTTTTCTACCGTTTCGGGTAATAGCATAAAGTTTGTCTTTGTGAAAAGTGAGATTCCCATATTCTTTATCACCCCGATAGCCGTTCCATGCTTTGTCTGATCCTATCTTGCACCATACCAAGTCACCACCGCAAGTAACAGCTGCAGCCATGATAGGATTTGAATTGACACATGTTGAAATTGTGAAAGACACAGGAGTGTCCATGCCACTAACATTGTATCCCTCTGACTTGAGGAAATCCGGCGTCGTGGTACGAGGAGGGAGTTCAATCCGAACTTTTGAGAACAAGTTGAGAATGAAGACTTTGACTCGAGATCTGATAACTAACCAGCCCTTGATCGATCCCTTAATGCAGGAATCACGAAAAGGCCTAAATGGTTTGTAGATTTTAAAATCCTTGTGAGGATTAGAGGGACTAACAACAAGATTGTATCTTGAGCTTTCATCGTTGTTATCAATTAACCAAGGGGTTCTGTTTGGAACTACGAGGTGGGGTTTGTTGTAGGTACAAGAATACCAACCCTTACATACGCTGCCAAATCGAGCTTGATCCTGAAATTCTACGCCCTTGTAAATCGTCTCTATGATATCAGTAGGCATCTTGGACCAATCTGGACTCATAAGTTTTCTTTTCTTGTTTTCCATCCTGCAAAGTAACATTAGCAATTCAAGTTAAGATCTTGAAATCGTTGCATGGATTGAAATATGGAGTTAATAACGTGGAATCAAATAAGAAACAAGAAACAGATTAGAGGACAATTGATACGTACCCGTGGAACACACATTAATGATACCTGTGGAACAACAAAAATACAAAAAAGGAAACATGTTATATTTAAAGAAAATGATCAAGATTACAGTACTAATCCTACTTTCTTGAAAGAAAATATGATCAAGAAAACAGTGTTGATCCTAAGAACACAATGATAATAATAGACAAATAAAAAGAATTGGGAGGCACAAGAGACAAGACCAAGCCTTCGTTGCTTCTCAAGAAGATGACTAGCCAGAGGAGAGAATTCTTAATCCACAATAAAGAAGGGAGTCTATATTATTACACTGATGATATATGTGTCTATATACTTAAATAGTTTTTTCTGGTTTAATGTTATGTATCAGAATCTTTTATGGAGAGATTTAATATTAGCGTATCTGTACAAAATCAGACGCATTAAATCCATTCCTTTCAAGTGCTTTTGTTATTAAAAGGAAGAAATCAACTTAAAAAAAATCAAAATACAATACTTAAAGTGTCTGTTGACCCCACGAAGTGGCTTAATTAAGACTTCTGTAAAAGGTGTTATTAATTATTCAGGTTCTTAAATACAATACTTAGTTAAGAAATTAAAATGAGATGTATTAAATAAAAATATAAAAATATTTAATATTTTTGTAATATAATAAATTAAGAAAATAATTTTTTTTTATAATTTTCATTTTACAATAATTAAATTAAATAATGTATTTGTAAAAAGCATCAAGTATTTCTTAAACAGCTCTACGGATACCCGTTACCCATTAAAATAATAATAATAATAATAGTAAACAGAGAATAATATGGTAATAATCCTCCGAAATTGCTAGAAATAAATCATTTGTTTTAATCCTCCGAAATGTTAATTATTTATTATTTAACGTAAAACATTGAATAAAAATCATTTTAAAATTGTGAATATTATTTTTAAAGGATAATACTTATTGTATAAAATAAATAAGGCCAAGTTATATTAAAATTCGATTCTATGAAACATGGAATCACACTAATCCCACCCACTTCAAAGAAAATGGCAATTCCACAGAATAAAACTTGAAAATTAATCACTGTATTCTTTGTTTTGTAAACAAACCTAAAAATACTAATTCCATGAAAATATAACTCAGAATAAAATCACTAAATTGTGTAGCAGAGATGAAAAGCAAGAAAAAGTATAGATCCCAAGAACATAATTATAATAAGACACAAATAAAAAGTGTTTAATATTTTTGCTTCTATGCCAAATTCACATAAAAGTAATGGATCTCACTAACTTCTTCTCGCTATTTTATTTTCTTTTCAAAATTGGGCCCACTCACTTTTATGTGCGTGTGACAGAGAAAATTTTTTTTACAGTAAAAGCATAAATAATCTAATCTGGGTTCTTTTCATATTTTTGCATAAACCTACAGTCTGGCTTCTTATGACCGGGCTTCCCACAATAAAGCACTTCAACTCATATTTTGGCCTAGACCGGCCTCTAGACCCCGGCTCTTGCTACAATCCTGGGTGTCGGACCTTCCTCTGGTATCAGTCACGTTCACATTAGATGTGCTGGTTAAACTTTGTTCCTTTATCTTGGACTCTTCATTTGGGAGGCTGTCTGTCACACCATCCATCTTCAATTTCCCATTAGGAGTCGAGTTTCTTAATGTCACTACTAGAGTATAACAACTTTCTGGCAGCGGTCTCAACAACAACAGTTTCATCAGACTAATGCAGTCAAACACGTCAAAGAAATTGACGGAACCAGATTCGTCAAGTAATGTTGCAGGACTACTGGTCCATGTCAGATTCTACAGACAGTCAAGTAGGAGGAGCTGACAGAACCCAGTCCCGTCAGGCACATTAATGACACTCTCACTTCACATCAGATTCATATATGTGCCAGTCCCGTTCAATACATTGACGAAACCAAATCAGTTAAATAAAACAAATCCCGTCAAAGTGTTTGACAATATCTATCTTTTACATCATACATTTTTTTCCTTATATGCTATATCAATTTGCAGAATTCAATTAGAATGCTATATCAATTGTTTGATATGCCAAAAGGTGAAGACAGAGCACCAGAAGCCGTCTGCTAAGCTTCACCTCTTGAGATACCACAATGGAAGTGGGAGAGCATTTCCATGGACTTCGTGGAGGGATTGCCGAAAACTCAGGCGGGTTGTGACTCTATCTGGGTCATTGTGGACAGACTGACGAAGTCTGCCCATTTTCTTCCAGTGAAGGTTTGTTTCACTACAGAGCAGTTGGCCAAACTTTATGTCCGCGAGATCGTGAGGCTTCACGGGGTGCCCGAGAGTATCATCAGTGATAGGGACCTGAAGTTCACATCTCGGTTCTGCGAGGCGCTGTAGGAGGCTTTTGGTACGCAGTCGAGATTGAGTACCACCTATCACCCTCAGAATAACGGATAGACTGAGCAGACCATCCAAATCTTTGAGGACATGTTGAGGGCATGCACGTTGGAGCAGGGTTCAGCATGGAATAGGTACATTCCGTTAGTTGAGTTTTCGTACAACAACAGCTTTCATGCTAGCCTGGGCATGGCGCCCTACGAAGCACTGTATGTTAGGAGGTGTCGGATTCCTACCTGCTGGTCTGAGGTTGGAGACAAAGAGCTTTTTAGCTTGGACTTTGTCCAAGACACCACCTAGCAAATCCAGATGATCAGAGAAAAGTTGAAGCAGGCGCAGAATCGCCAGAAGAGCTACTAAGTTGTAAAGCATCGTCCACTGGAGTTCAGTGAAGGTGAGCACGTGTTTGTGAGACTTTCACCTGTCACCGGTGTTGGTCGGGCCCTCGGAGTGAGGAAGCTGAGCCCGATGTTTATTGGGTCGTACCAGATCCTTGGTAGGGTAGGATCAGTTTCCTACTGGCTTGCCTTGCCTCCGAACTTGGCCAACATCCACGACGTATTTCACGTGTCTCAACTTCGAAAGTACATAGCGGATCCTTCGCACGTGGTGCAATCGGATGAAGTGGTGGTTCGGGTGAACCTAAAGACTCCCGTTGGACCACTCAAGATTCTCGATCGCGGCAAGAAGCAGCTGAGGAGAAAGACCATTCGGATGGCAAAGTGCAGTGGACTGGACGTACTCTTGAGGAGTGCACTTGGGAGCGAGAGGAAGAGCTTCTCTGGTAGTACCCCGAGTTTCGAGACAGGTATGTGTCTGATTTTGAGGACAAAATCCTTAAAAAGGTGGGGTGAATGTAAGAACCCGCACCGTTAATTAAGAAAGTTTATTAATTAATTATGTGAAATTAGGAAATAATTCCATTATTGACCCTAATAATTATTATGAGGCTTTAATAATTATAGTAAGTGAGTAACAATGCTGAATGTCGCTTTTCGGACGAAAAGCTCAGATACCGGTTATGCTACCCGGTATAAATGCGTACCGGTGAAGTATCCCAGAAAATTATAATAAATGCATGAATATTCCTAGAATAATATGTAGAACATGTAAATCAAGTTTCAAGTCAAAATAATGAGAACTTGTGCCAGAACTGATACTAGCCAACCCCGAATGAAGGTAAACAAACAATCACGAAGAAAACGCAAAAGATGTACAAAATGGAAATGACTTGTAAACTAAATTACTTGATCTGAATCCTTTCATTTCACTTAACTTGCTCATGAACAACACAAAGACACACACTTCATAGGCTCTTGTGTTATGTTCTTGAGTTGAATAAAACCTAACCTTGAAAGTAATCAAAACAATGTCAAATATTTGCATTGGTAATTTTTTTTTTGTCTCTTCACAAAGTACAAATGATCCAAATCCCAAGCTAAATTCACACAACATTAGTTTTGCGCTTTACATATTTTTTTCTTTTTCTTGGGCTTCCATAGTGTAGAATCATGACATGTGCAGTTACACGTAAATGCAAACCTAGGTAAGACCCAAATTGGATATTCCATATTGGTAAGATAAAGCGGATCTAGCATACGTCTTTCTTTAACTGAGAAAGCTCCCAATTCAGACATAAAACCGCTATCGGAGTAGCCAGTGAAGTATATGCAGCCTTCTTGAACTCCAAGAAAGTCTTTAGCTGGAAGAGATTCACAATTCAATTCACCCAGAAACAAACCTTGGTCTCCCATTGTGTCCACATTCTCGACCCTGCGTTGGATGCAGTTTTCTTGTACCTTAAAAACATCAAAGCCAATCGTTGGCGCACAAAATTCATAATCACGATAATACCTCTTC